>JBBPOF010001273.1:0-11256 GCA_038091315.1 Porphyrellus cyaneotinctus | reverse complement strand
AAGGAAGTGATTAAGTTGATATTCGAACTGAGGTACTAAAGACAAAGTACGGAGGTTTATATACGGAGGACTCAGGTCCAAATGACTAACTACACGGAGGTTGGAAGTAAATATCCCCGCGCTGTGACGGAGGTAAGTATACCCGGAGCTGTGCTACTAAGCGAGACACAGATTTGAAGTTTGTTAGCAATGATGAATGTCATACGAAATGAATAATAGGAACAGAGTGAACATCGGAGGAAAGCAGAGAACAAGTCCGGAAAGCGAGAAAGGAGAAAAAGGTCAGAATACGCTCGGAGTCCATTCGGAAGCCCAGAGTTGGACTTAACGAAAATCTGGGATATGACAACTGCCATATCATATCGATGTAGTGCTTCATAGAATGTTGCCGTGGAAGCGAGAACATATTGACCACATTGGTGTCTTTAAAAACACTGTGGTACTGGTAGAAACGACAGAGAGCATTTTGAATCCGGTCGAGAGTTTTTTCGTCGATGACGTTCTGCTGCACTAGGTAGCAGAATTCAAGGAACACACGGACTGTGTGCACCATCTCAGAGGGGACATGCCCATCGATCGCAGGCAAATATACCTGTGCATTATACAGTCTTTAGCCGTGCCCCTGAACCTGAGGAAAACCGAGAACATACCTTCATTAGAGCTTTCAAATTGTTTCCTGTCCATTGCTTGAAGTTGTGCCCTTGCGGAAAATGGCGCAGCCCTGCGAAGGATGCAACTGCAGCGATTCTAGCTCAAGTCTGTGAACCTCTGTGATAGCAGCATGGTAAGGACTCTTACATACCTCTGATCGATGTCATCAAGGACAGCCTGAGCATCTCCATTTTTGTCTCTTCCATTGATGAATTTCACAATCCAGTCGACGAGATGGTCCTTAAATGCACCTTTGATTAGCTGATGTAAGATGTCGGGTGCGAGGAGGATGTATATGTCCACGTGTGTTACGCGAAACGTACACTGTACGTAGAGTGTACTCTGTTTGTCTCGAGGGAGGTACTCACGAAGAGACACAACGTCCTCGATAGAACAAAGCTACAACAGAAGACAAGTCAAGGGGGTCAAGGTCTAGGGTTCCTCAAGTCGAACGAGACAGAGGTCAAGAGGAGACTTGAGAGCGTACAATGAACATTGTATTGCACAGATCAAGAATGAGGAATTGAGTACAGGCAGCTCGGTATAAGTACTCGTGAACTACTGTGGATGACTAATCAATAGAACAACATGGAAGCAGATAGAACAGCTGAGTCACGAATGAGTCATGATGGTAACTAGGGGAACGTAAGTGACGCGAGAGAATCACTTAGAGGAGAAGGCTGTCCGCAGATAAATGAACAGATGTAAGTGCGTATCCCCTACCAGCAATAGAGAAAAGAACAGCGTGAGGAGTGCATTCAAGGTAACGTAATGACGCTAAAACCATCTGGGTTAAAGAGAAGGAGAAAGTCGTTTCGATCTGGCATTAGCATTCCAGGGAGGACGAAGGTAGAGAAATGAGAAGATATAAGGAAAACGGAGGTGCACATATACTGAATCGTAACAGCGTGAGGGAAATCATTTGTGAAGGGCTGGGCATCATATAGGTTAATGAAGTGTTGCAACTCAGAGATGGTTGAAAAACGTCACCACAAGATCACCGACAATGCCATATTCATCCCACAATACGCCCAAGTCTATGTCTTCAACCAGTAAGTTGGTGTGTTCTTGGCAATGGTAGAGCGCCTCCCCATCAAGCTCTTTGTTCCTTGCCATGCACCTAAGTTCGTAGTGAAGAAAATGACTATAATCTACAGGCACCTACTTACTTTGGGCACCAGTTGCACACGATGCATGCTAGCAGTACTTGCTCTTCGTAGTCTGCAATGTAGGGTCCAAGTGTGAAGATGCTCTGCTGAAAGTAGCCATCAGCGAATCGTAAGAGTTTCCATTTAGACATGTATGGCTTCAAGCACTCAAGTGTCTTGGACAAAGAACGATGAAATAGTTGGCGACAGAATTTGCGGAATGCCGGTGTTGCGGCATGTGCCTTCATAGCTAGTAATATAAACGATGTCAAAAAAAAAAGGAGGAGACATCGGCTCTAGCAACTTACTTTTTGGCATGGCCAGAAAGGCGATTAGCTTGACACCATTCCTATGTGCATGACGTGCCGTATTGTGCAAGTTACCAACAGAGAGGTATAGGGGGTAGTAGTCATGCTGGCCAGTTGCAATTGAGACAGTCATCTTATCCGACCCCAGAATGATAGGAATCATTAGTGCCCCATGTGTTGTGGGGTCACAAGCAATGGTGTCCTACATAATTCTCAGCTACAAAAAGTATATCATCAGACAAGAACTTACCGCCTCCTCCCATGCCCAGTCGCCTGACATAAAGTCTTGCCAGTGACGAGTGTTTGTTGCCGACTCATACTCCCTATATGGTACAAGGTCCAATAGACTCTGGAAGTTGGTGTTTCCCACTATCTGTGTGATAGCGGTCTCGGGATCGCGCATCCAGACATCATATGTGTCGTCCATCCATGGGGCAGGGTGATCCGTCCGGTCTCCACTATGCATAACACCAAAGGATTCCCAGCCGATATCACCAACTTGCAAGCGGTTGATGACACTGTACAACTCGGCACAGCTGCTGAAGGGTGGTCGGCCACCATGTTTGTGGAGGTATGCAGTGAATATATCGAGGAACTGGTTTATGTTGCCCGCTGACATCTGAATTTGGGTGTAGAGTAGATCAGCGAGTTCAAACTCGGTGCAGTCATCGAAAGGACACCAGTCATCTGAGGCTCTTTCGGTGTAAGGAGGAGGTGGGGTGCCATGAGGTAGAAACTTGCCGTTCACGTCACAAGGGAGTCCTGCACAAGAAAAATGGGTGAGGGATGACTCGGTTGAACATTAAGTTTGAAAGCTCACCTGTCAATTTCGTATGGTAGTTACGGTAGAGCTTGGCACCAGGTCCATGCCATTGCAGGTTTGCGGCCTCGCCTTCCGTGCCAGCGTGGTGGGGATGGGGGTCACTGCTGCTTTGTTTGGTTGGGTTGTTGTCCTGCTTGGTAGGTACAATGGACCCGCTGGAAGTGAGGTTTACCATTGGGACAGAGGCCAGGAACTTCGGGTGGAACCGATTGATATGCTGTGTAAGACCGGATTTGTTGCCGAACCAACAGTTACAGTTGGGAAATTTGCAGGGTATACGAAGTGGCGTATTAGCATGGCGGCTAGAGCACATGAGGGGGGTAGACATGGATGGATGTATCGGAAATTGCAGTGTGAGGAGGGTCACCAGTGAATGGTTTGGTCGGAGACTGAGAATGAAGGAATTTGGGTTGGGTGCGATTCCGACGGTGGTCAGGATAGCAGGGCAGGGCCACCAGAAAGCGAAAAGGAGCCGGAACCTAGAACAAATACGGTTACCATGACTAGTAGGACTTATGAAGTTGTAATTTATCGAGACATACAAAAGGTGGGCAGGGACAGATTCAATATACTGTCTGTCTTTTCTCTCTTGCCTGTCGTTCGTTTCCGACTGCTCTGTCTCACTGTCGCTCATTTCAGTCACTCATTATGGAACAAAGTACTGGTCTCACCTCGCCCCGTCGTACTCGCACATCAAATGCTATGAAGCATCCTGGCCTGCCAGACGCTCCTCCTAGACAGCATTCACATGCCGAAAAAGTTGCTGACAACACGCACCAGTCAGAACTCCAAGCCTTGCAGGATGCCAAGGCAATACATACGTTGGATAGGATCGCATCCGTCGAGGAAATGATGGAAGCTTCACAGCAGGCAAAGCACGCGACAATCAAAAATGGTGTTCGCCCAACCAAGCCCAGGACGGTCAAGGATGGGGTCACAGCTGCCGTTGTCCCAAAAGGTAGGAGGCATTCCTAAGTATAAATGAGTGTTAGAATTGAATCTCGGATGTACTTGCAAGGTCACCTCAACAATGATGCAGCCAAAGAAGCCTTCTGGTGGTGGACTTGGACTGCGCGAGCTGATCACAGCTACACAGGCTCACCGCCTGCGGTCCAAACAGCTGGTGTCGGCGGCTGTGAAGGTCTTTGGACCTACACAGCCACAAGTCAACACATGCGAACTGGATCACATCTGGGACGGCGAGGTGTAAGTTGTTTCTCTACTCTGACTCTCATGTTATTACTGACCGAATCAACCCTCTTTTTCATCAACATGATGCGGTCAACACCCGGCTGTCCAGACCGCAAGGCAAGCGTGATTGCCAAGGTCAAACAATGGACCTCTTGTGTGCAAAAGGAACAGAAAACTGGCTTGGAGTCCCTGTTGGGTGCACCTTCCCTCAGCACAGTGACAAAAGCGCCACCGTCTACTGTAGTGTCAAAAACCACACAGAGTACCAACGCCACCAGTGTGGATGAGGACTGTGATATGGGTATTGACGAAGGTGATACTTACTATTGTGGCTTCGGAGAAGACAGGGATGACACCCTAGAACAAGAAGAGGCCCTAGGAGCTACTACAAAGGAGAAACATGTGAGTCACATCCCCAAAAAATTTGACATTCATGCCCTCACATTTTTCTGCAGTCGCTTGTCACATTGACGCAAGTGCCACCCAGGCTGAAGGAAAGGCAGCTCACACTGAAACGAAAGGTTTGTAACACCGATGATGCACCTGGCATCACTGTGGCCACTACCTCCAGGGAGGGCTACATCTCAGGCTAGGAGACAGAGCCAGATGAGACAATGGACGAGGATGATGGGAACTTCAGTGAATCCCCGCTGACTGCAGACCCCCAGATAAATAATGCATGGCCTGCAGGACGTCACCTCACCACAGCCTCGCGCTTCACCAATCAGGTATGGTGATGTGTCCGACCACTGATCGATTACTGATAGAACCCTGACCCATTTCGTAGACTTGCATCAATGTGCTTGCACGGCCTGCCAAAAAAGTCAAAGTAGGCCCAACGAACCAGAATGTTCCCAGCCCCTCCACCCCAACTGTCTTCCCACTCTAACCGATTGATGAAAGCACAGTGCGTGTCGACACAAACATCTGCCACAGTGGCCTTGCCATCTGAGGCATCTCCTTCCGTGACAACCAGCACAGGTCAAGTACGTCATACAAAAGCAGACCTTCCCCTTGAGCTAGCAGCCGACAATAGGTGGCAAAGGATTATCATCCCAACGCTACTTTTGTGGGCAGGGGGAAAGGATGACATTTGGACCGTCACGCGAGCTGCAGTTGCTTATGCGCTCCTGTTGATTGTGGACTCAAACCCAAACTTGATCTCATCCGAAATGGACTGGAGCTGGAACGGGGCTATTGTCTCTATCATATGTCATTTGCTGGCCCCTGGACTGTTCACTGACACGATTAAATAGGCTTATCAATGTATGTGCGACTGGCGGCACAATATTGGCTCCACCGCCATCACGATCGTCATGAGCTTGTTGCAGTGTGCCTCTAGCAACCTAGAAATCAGGGACATGGCTGAGATGCTCCTCGATGTTACGATACAGTATATGTGCGCCTCCATTTTTCTTATATCATCTCATTTCTCTACTTTCACCCTCCCTGGAATGCTAACGCCAGGTCGAGACGACTTTCTTCTTCTCTTTAACTCTGATGGTTTTAGCGTCGTTGCGTTACCTTGAACGCAATCCCCACGCCGTTCTCTTCTCTATTGCTGGTAGGGGATACGCACTTACTTTGATTCTCCTATCTACGGACAGCCTCTCTCCTCTAAGTGATTCTCTCGCATCACTTACGTCTCCCCTAGTTACCATCCTGACTCATTCGTGACTCATCGTTCTATCTGCTTCCTAGATGTTCTATTGATTAGTCATCCGCAGTAGTTCACGAGTACTTATACCGAGCTGCATGTACTTTAGTTCCTCATTCTTGATCTGCGCAATACAACGTTCATTGTATGCTCTCAAGTCTCCCCTCGACCTCAGTCTCGTTCGACTTGAGGAACTCTTGACCTAGACCCCTTGACTTGTCTTCTGTCGTAGCTTTGTTCTATCGAGGACATTGTGTCTCTTCGTGAGTACCTCCCTCGAGACAAACAGAGTACGCTCTACGTACAGTGTACGTTTCGCATAACACTTCTTCGCCATTGATAAGGTCAGGGGGTGGATTCGGGTGGTTCGGACCATGGACGGAGTTTTCGTGATAGGGCGATAGGAGGGAAGCATGGAACACGGGGTGGATTTTCCAAGTTTTGGGGAGTCGGAGTTTGTATGATAAGGGGGATAGCACGTCGGTAATGACGAAGGGTCCTTCTCTTTTGGGGGCGAATTTCGGGGATGACAGGTCACGTTTCAGGTTGCGGGCTTCCAGCCACACCTTATCTCCTTTTGTGAATGGTTTGAAATGGGAGCGGACACGGGAGGCCATCATTTGGCGTGCGAGTTCATGGGCAGCTAACGCTTCATCTCTAGCTGCAGAGAGGGCTTTCAGGCAGGATTCGACAGTGGGGATGGAGGATTCAGGGAGGACAGATGGAAGGGCACGGGGTTCATAGCCAAGCATGAGGTAGAAGGGAGTTTTACTGGTGACGGAGTGAGGGCGATGATTATGTGCGAATTCGGCGTGGGTAATAGAATCAGCCCATGAGGTTACGTGTGATCCGCAGTAGATCCGCAAGAAGGTTTCAATCTCTTGGTTAACGCGTTCGGTTTCTCCATCGGATTGCGGGTGATACGCGGTGGAAAGGGAGAGGTCATAGTTTAGGAGGCGACCGAGTTCTTTGGCGAAGGAGGAGGCGAATTGGGGACCTCGGTCCGAGATAATTTTGTCATAGAGGCCGAAGCGTTTGAATACTTTGTGGAAAAAGAGGGCGGCGACGCCTTCGGCGGTGATAGTCTTCTTTGTGGGACAGAGAATCACCCCCTTCGTAAGGCCGTGGTCCACCATGACTAAAAGGGAGTCGAAGCCGGAGGATTCAGGAAGGTCCGTGATAAGATCGCAAGAGATCTGCTGGAACAGCCGAGAGGCGGAGGACTTAATGGGGGACAAAGGGGGACACGTGGGGTGCGTGTTGACTTTGTTGGCTTGGCAGACGGCGCATCCTTCCACATATTTTCGAACGAATTGGGGAAGGCCAGGCCACCAGTATTCTGCAGAGACGAGTTGGCGGGTTTTCATAAAGCCGGGGTGACCAGCGGTTTCGTGGTCGTGGCAACGGCGGAGAATGTCGCGGTGGAGATCGTCAGAGGGGGGAACGTAGATGCGATCCATGTAGGTGAGGATGCCATCGCAGAGTTGCCAATCGGCGAGGTGGGAGCGGAAGGGAGGAGGGATGTCTTCATTGATGGCCTGGAGAGCAGTGAGGAGGAAGGGGTCATCCTTTCCGTACTTCTGAATATGATTTCGCATGGCAGCATTGATGACACGAACGAAGAGGGAAGGGGGAAGGAGAGTGGTGCCTTCATTGTCAAGGTCGGACGTGGGGAAATGATCAGGACGGCGGAAGAGGGCGTCAGGCCCAGCGAGGGAGGATCCAGGAACATGGATCATCTTGAGGTCGAAGTTGGACAGGTCAAGGAGCCAGTGGGCTTGCCGACGGTTAAGGTTCTGAGGTTGGCAGAAGTATGTAAGGTTCTTGTGGTTGGTGAACGTCTGGACGGGGAAGGGGGAGCCGTGAAGGTAATGTCGCCACACCTTGAGGGCGCGGATGATGGCAAGAAGTTCTCGGTCGTAGATGTCGTAGTTCCGTTCCGCTTGGGAGAAAGACTGGGAAAGGTAAGAGCAGGGGTGCCATTCATCATTGGTATCGGCTTGTAGAAGGATGCCGCCAGTGGCATACTTGGAGGCGTCGGTGGCAATGGCGAAGGGGGCAGAAGGATCAGGGAGACGGAGTACGGGTTGACTGAGGAACACGGTTTTGAGGGAGTCGAAGGCTTGTTGACAAGCGGGGGACCAATCCCACTTCTGGTTTAGCTTTGTGAGGTCGATGAGGGGGCGAGCAACGGTGGAGTAGTTTTGGATGAATCGACGATAGAAGTTGGCGAAGCCAAGGAAAGACCTGACCTGTTTAACAGTGGAGGGAATGGGCCAAGAGGCGATCCCGTCTAGTTTGACAGGATCCATGGAGAGAGAATCAGGTCGTACGATCATTCCGAGGTAGTCTACTTTGGAAGCAGTGAACTTGCACTTTTCGAGTCGAAGGTGGAGGTCTAACTCTTTCATGCGTTCAAGGACTCTTTTGGTGCGTTCGGTGTGGGTGGTGTCGTCGGGGGAGGCGATGAGGAGGTCGTCCATGTAAATCACGAGCCATCCTTCTGCAATCATATCTCGGAAGGAGTCGTTCATGAATCGTTGGAAGGTGGCGGGGGAATTGGTCATGCCGAAAAACATTACCATGGGTTCAAAGAGTCCCTTGTGAGTGAGGAAAGCACCTTTCCACTGATGACCATCCTTGATGTGGACGTTGTTGTAGCCCCAGTGGACCTCGAACTTAGTGAATACTTTGGCACCTTTCAGTTTGTCGATGAGGTCGCCAATAAGGGGGAGTGGGTAGGCGTCGCGGACTGTGTGTTCGTTGAGGTAACGGTAATCCTGGCAGGGACGAAGTTTGCCGTCTTTCTTTTTAACGAAGAAGAAAGGGGCGGCTTGTGGAGATTTCGAGGGGCGTATCTTCCCAGAGGTGAGGTTTTCGTCAAGGAACTTTTCAGTGGCTTCTCGTTCGTCAGGGGAAAGGGGGTAAAGTTTTCCGATCTTTGGGGTGAAAGACTCTTTCAGGTTGATTTCGTGGTCATATGGTCTGACAGGAGGAAGCTGTCCGGCGGAGGGTTCGTCGAAGACGGAGGAGAATTCTGCGTATTCAGGGGGAAGGACGGGTTTGGGCTTGGCTAGTTCTGCGGCCATAGCCAATTCGGTGGCGCGGGTGAGTTTCGCGATAGTGGAGGAGGGGATGATTCGTCCGTCGCATTTGACGAATCGGCTAACAGTTTTAGCTCCTGCAGCAATTACGCGATAAAGGGCGTAGTTCTGCGTGGCGCGGTGGTTCCACTGTTGTTCTGACTCGACTCCAAGGAACTCATAAAGCTCCTGGTCAGTCTCGGGGGTTACGTGGACGTGTCGCGGTGGGGGAGCGGGTTTGACGAAGCGTTCGTTATGTCGCTTGTCATCTGCAGCGAAGAGGGTGTACAGGGTTTTGGATTCATCAATGGATTCGGAAAGGGAAAGGGTGCGTCTAGCCCAGTCGATGGTGGGGTTTGCTTTGCGAAGCCAGGGGAGTCCGAGTATAATATTTTCTTTTCCGCAATTCATGACGTAGAATTTGATGCATTGGGCAATTCCTTCAATGTTAAGGAATAGGTCGGTGGTGAAGAGGACTCGTCCTCCTTTGTTGTCAGTCTGATCTACGTTTCGGATGAGGATGGGTTCAGGGAGGCGAGTGGTAGGGAGTTTGTTCTTTCTGACGAAGGCCCAGTCAATGCAGGAGATTTCTGCACCGCTGTCTACTAGAGCGCGGGTATTGACGACTTTCATGGTGTGCGAGGGTACGATGAGTTGAACAGGGATTCGAATTGCTTTGGTTTCTGATCGTACTAGTACAGGGGCACACGTGAACATGGAAGGGGAAGATTGCGTCGACAGATCTCCCCTTTTCAAAAATCCTGGGAGGCAAAAGAGACTTGGCGGACAGTCATCTCATCGTCCTCATCTTCTTCGACTTCTTCCAGCTTGGGGGTATCGTCCTTGGGTTCTCTAGAGACCCTCTGGACTTTCTTCTTCGGGGTAGGGGCAGCGGTAGTGCCAGTACAGGCGGAGGACATGTGTCCTTTCTGATGGCATCTGAAGCAACGGCCTTCATCACGGCAGCGTTTGCGTTCTTCAGGGGTGAGTTTAGTTATCTGGACGGCGTCAATGTCCATGGCATTGGGGTCTTTGGGAGCAGGGATGGAGTGGTTCTGCGTGGGGAAAGGGCGGAAGGCCCGGTTCAGATTCTTTCGGCTGGCGATTTCATCAGCTCGGTCCGATTGGGTCTGGTACTTCTCAGCTCTGGTGTACCATTCAGCAACTTTGGTGGGGACGGTGTCAGCGGTCATGATGCGTCTCATGATCCAGGCGGGGATGGCGGCGGCGTAGTATCCGATGAGGACATCGTCGGCGGAGATCTTTGAGATTGCTACTTTGTTTCTAAATTGGGCGTTGTATTCGACGAGGGTTCCCATGTTTCGCAGTTACCCTTCATTTTCTTGATCATGCGGGTGGTGGAGAGCCAGTAGATGGCTTTTCTGATGACGTCATGGTGTTCAAAAGCTTCTTTGAACTTGGTCTTGAAGTCTTCCCACATCCCGAGTGAGGGAGGGGTGGCGTCGAGGCATTGGGTGCGATAGGTGGCGGCCCAAGTTTGGGCGGCTCCTTTGGTCATGAAAGAGAGGGCAAAGCCCACCTGTTTCGCGTCATTGGTGTATACGTCCTTGTTTACGAGGAGGTAGATGGAGACGGTATTGAGCCAGGGGATAGCCTTCTCATAGTCTCCGTCAAAGGGTTCGGGGGCACTGAGGCGTAGTTCGGTGGGTTTTGAGGTAGACATGGGGGATGGTGCATGTGTGAATGGGTTCGGGGGTTCTTTGATTGATTCAGAGGAGTCACTAGCGTAGAACTCGTCGGTGTCTAGGTCAGAGGGTAGGGATGGCGGTGAGTAGTTAAACCGTCTTCGGTAGCCCGTATGTGAGGGGCTCATCGGTGTGTTTTGATGTTCAATGGTTGTGGTGTAAGGGGGCACTCACGAAGAGGCACCTCATCTTACGTTCAAGGGGTTCGGGGTAGGGTCTGTGCAATGACAGAGCAGTTCGGTGGAATAACCTTGGTCTTTTGTTACGACTACCACAGGTAGCGATAGGTGTAGCCTCGTAGGGTGTGCGACAGCACGTCAAGGGGTCGATGACACGTCCGTTCGACGAAGGAACGACGGGGGTTCTAGGGTTTGTCCTGTCAACAAGGACATTGAGGTTTCAATGGACGCACTCAATCAACACAAGCGGTCGAGGGTTCAGTAAAATGTCCACTCAGTGATGAGCGACGAGGAGTCAAAGGAGGTTCGTATTCGCGGAAGAGTACTGAAGTACAGGAGTATGCGAGTAGAACGAGGAGACCAAGGTTAAGGCTAAGGGGCGCCAGCGCGGCAACTTATAAACTAAAGGTGAGGATTAAGGGCAGGTGTGGGAACAACTGAAGGGCAGGCATAGAACGATGAAGAATGTAATAGAACGTGGGGGAAGAGGGGGCGATGACGAAGCAAGTG
>JBBPOF010001272.1:0-11258 GCA_038091315.1 Porphyrellus cyaneotinctus | reverse complement strand
AGTCGGATACGATGGGGATAGGTGCGGGATGGACGACGCGACGAGTGATGCGAGCCGCGACTCGAAATGAGTCGAAACGAAGTCACTAACTGGGCGACATAGTCAGCACCAGCGAATCGCACGAAACGCAACAGCGGACATACCTGAGCCGCCGAAACCACTCCACAGGGATCCTAGACGACCTCTCCACCATCCGAACCCACCGCGTCGTCGAGGACGAATTAAAGGCCTACCGCACGCACTTCGACGCATTGCCGCTGTCTTGGTGACAGGGACCCATGGGTTGATCCATGGCGGGTAGGCACCCATACACCCGTCAGGGGCACCCGCGGGATATAGAACCCACGGGTTGGGCGGGTACGGGTTTGAACGGGTCGGGTGCGGGTTGATGTGATGGCACCCGCGGGTTCACCCGTGCAGAACTCTAGTCTTTGTGCCAGGGTATATCTGAGTGTAGTTGCAGTCCTCCGAGTATCAGTCATAGACAAGGATGGTACGTCCGGCGACGCCAGTGACAGAATGGGAGAAGCAATCATCCATACGACACTTCAGTCGACGAGTGTAGAATGAATCGAAATCCGAGTTCAGAGATGCATGACCCTGATGCACACATGTCAGACGGGATCCCACGCGATAGAATGCACGTACGTCGTAAGGCACGAGATGTGTAGAATATTGCCTGGCAAAACGTTTCCCAAAGAAATCACGGAGGTGCCCCAAAACGATGAGCATGAGGTAGCTCAGGTAGGTCGTAATCGAAAATGTCATATGGAGGCCCCTCTATCGTTCGTGCGCATTCGCAAGCCTCCTTGGGCCGCTGTCAGCATGCGCAAGCAATGTGAAGAAAGCTAGATTACCTGCCGTGTCCTTCATTGATAACATCATGATCTAGAAATACATTCTTGTTGGTCCATCGTGCTCCTGCCTATTATGACGTTGTCTCCTGCATCAACTGCTTCCTTGCCCGTGGTCCATGGACGATCGCATGGTGATCGATTGATGCTCGCTAATGCTGTTGTCAGGGGGAAAGTTGGCGAACATGATGAATCCTCGACCAGCTGCAGGATCACTATGAAAAGGCCGCCGAAATGGGTTGGCGTACAGCCTCCCAAATAGTGCGAATGATACCTAGAGGTCCATTGTGGTCACAGTCATCTTCATTTGGCCAAGTCAATACGGTATTATGTCAACATACCTGGACTAGCGTTGTTGATTCTTCGTTGGGTTGCCAGCTGCAGCAGAACGTAAAACAGGATCAAAAAGTGACTGCATGGAGGGGTCTGATAGGACGAAACCAATGTTATACGGTCTGTTGCTCGGTGTGTTGGGAGCAAAGACAATAATCCACAAATTTCGCACACTTCGACTTGGCAAGTATATTCAATCACAACAATTAGATTCAGAGCAACAAGAACGATTCGGACAGTGTATCAATCCAGAGTAGCATAGCAGAAAGACGTGCAAACCCCAGAAATTCCTTGTAAGGTAAAGAATCAGGTCTTAGACCTGTTAGACTTCTTTCCACCCGTGTGCGTGGTACGCTTCTGAGGCCGATTCAGAGCCTCTTCATTGAATGAACCTGCACTAGGCACGACAGGAGGCACTTGTGAGGGGTGTGCTGGAACAGCAGGTATTGCCCTTCGAGAGGAAGCTCGACGACTTTGAGGAACTTGATTCAGAGTAATGGTGGCACCGGGGTTACTTACGCTCATCTGCACGACACCAGTTGCAAGTTGTGTCACCACAGAGAGCTCCATGGTATTCACCACTGGTTCTTTGCTGACAGACGGAATAAATGTCCTGGATGTCGTGTTGACTTCGAGGGAGGAGGAAATGCTGCTGGGTTCATTGGCGACATCAACAAGGGAGGATCGAGAAGGCAACGGGGGTTCGGGGTGATGCTCGGGCGGTACAACTGCAGGCCAGGAGACCAGGGATAAAGCTTGGGATTCTGTGGCTGATTCGGATGGACCATAGTTATCCAGTTCGTCCAGCATCTTGTCTTCCCAGGTTCGAGGCACGGGGGCAGCATCTTGCGAGGATGCGGCTAAAGTTGTTGTGCGTGCCTCTCCAAAGACACTGCGGTTGTAGAAATCCATAACCTCGGCAGCCCAGTTGCTTCGTTTGAACAGTTTCCATAGGTAGGTTTCATAGTCTTTGAGATATGTAATCCCAGTCTGTGAACCAACTTGCGAGAGCTCTGTGTCGTGGGACAACAAAAAACGGGTCTAGTCAACCAATGAGCTGACTTGGATGCGAACTTGGCAGCAATGATGGAGAATCTCACCATGATTGCGGCGGTAGCTACTAAGCTTTCAGGGACGCTCAAGATACCCAGCTTGTCTCCTCTTGCCTTTGGGCCCCCGCGCGTTGATGTTTGATCTGAGACAGATGATTTGCCACGTAAAATTGCACGGACAATCTAACATTTCGAAATAATGTTCATAAGCACGTTAACACTGCGTGATGTTTGAGATCTGGAGGACTCACCGTCGCAAGGAGTGGACTCTTTAAAAAATCTGCTGCTGACATTTGTTCGGGATGTGCACACAAGACTGGAGCAACCGCTGTAAAGTCCCCAATCCCGTTCCTCTTCAATAAGCGGAGGCAGCTCGGATCGTCCTTCCTGAGCTCGGGTTTGGCAGAAAACAATCGAGGATCTAGCCCGAGCTTCACGAAGTGTATCGGGGCCATTTCCTTGACAGCCTTAAGAATATTTGATCGCTCTTGGTTCAGAGCAGCTGTGAACTAGTAGAGTTGCGATCAATAAGATGAAACGATGGATGGAATGATACACACCACAGAGCCGAACTGTTTGTACGTCGCCATGGTCTCGTGCATGTTCTGAGGTACCATTGCATACAACTCTGCCTGAGCAGCGCTGACCCTCAATTCGTCCGCACCTGGACCCCAGCGTGTCGTATTGCAGGGATCCACATTGGGGGCTAGCCTGACTGGGAAAAGGCCGTCAATTGCCCACAAGTGGTGCACTAGCGCATACTTCTTGGCTTGCTGAGCAATTTGACTGTCCAGTTCGTCGGCGCTATTGAGGATTCGACCACGCTTCTTGGCTGGGATGGATGAGGAGAGCTTTGATAGTTCCTGCTTTGTGCGACGAAGGTCTTCGCGTAGTGCCACGTACCCGCGCTGTGCGAGAGAGAGAGCCTTGTAGTGGGATCAATGAGCAAAACCAAACCATCACTGGCACCGGCGAGATGGAACACAGCTCACCTTCCGTAACTCGGCCGTCCCAGCATCAGCTGGAGGGACACTCATGACACGTTGGAATTGGGAATTGTCGTCGCCCTCGACAGAGTCAGCATCAGAGTCAGAGCCACCAACATCATTGAGGTCAAAGTTCTCTCCTTCGTTGGAGTCAAAACCGTCATTGACATGCTGATGGGACAGCATCACCTTTAGGGAGTGAGCTAGATTTGAGGTGTAGAGAGAATGGTGGTGACACACTAGCACAACGAAGGTCGATGGGGACCACAAGACTGCGAGGATTTTATACTTCAGTGACTGGGGTGAAGGTATTACATTTAGAAACAGACATACGCCCAGACCCCCTGCTGCGCACAGCGGAGCAGTGCACGACACCGTCACATCGACGTAATTGAAAAGCGGCGTGTTACCTGCAAATACGTATTCTTACCAGTGAGCACCTGGGCGGCAAAAGAATCAAACCAACCTTGTAGTAATTGAACACGCAGCTGTGGCACATTCAATAAAATCTCAGGTCTTGCTATGTAAGTGAGGTCCAGGGACACTAGAGAGTGGCGGGTGGGCGAGAATAATGCGGAACGATTACCATACTGCGGATGAGGCGAAGGCTGATATCTGAATAGACGACAGTAATGGTCTCGGCTCTGGCTAAGCCTGGACTGCATAATGCAGCAAGACGATCTTGGAAGTGAGGTCCTTGATACCTGGGGTAGGCGGAGCAAACATGCTAGCTCATGGATGACAACAAATCCGAACCTCACCAGACCAAAGTGCAATCACATAAGTTTGCCGTCGGAACTGTGATCCAGGACCCTTGATAGCATGGCAGTGAACATGAGACCATGATGGCTGTCAGATTCAGGGACAAGGAAAGTTACAATTGTATTGATATCCTTATTCGTACCACATCAACATCAGAGGTGCACTCCCAAGAAAAGCCAACAGATCATCTACAATTCAATATGAGGAATGTCAATTATGAGCGAGTGAATGAGAGTCTAACTTACCCCATCATAAGTTCATGCGGAGATACATGTCTCCATCAAGGTTGTCGACAACAAAGTGTTCCAGTGGGTGATCGCTATCAGGGACTAGAACAGCACCTCGAATAATGGAGCACAATGGGATAAACCTGCACTGCGCATGGGAGACAAGCTTTACACGTTTCAGTTTCAGATCGCGGTCAATAGAACGAGTGTTGCCAGTCCTGGAAGCGAACGGATGAATGAAAGCGAAGGCTAAGGTCTGATCTATGTTCGGTATGTCACAAGTGAAGACAAAGAGAAGACGAGCAAACGCCGCTTGAGTTTCAGTATCCTGGAATATTATGAAGTCATATCGTGGTTGACCGAAAAAGGAGGGGCTGCAGCGGAGGTAGTCGGATGCCAATCTGTTGTCGACAAAGGACTCGTAGTCCACTTTGATATAGCGATGTTCGGTGACCTGTCAAATGTAAGTGTCTGTGAGATGTGAGCACGAAAACCTACCTTAAAATTTGCTGGTAGTGAAATGAAGGAACGGATATCAAAACCATAACTACAAAGGGAGCCATTAAGATATTCACAGAATTTCTTGCGGAACCGTGCAAAAGAATGATCAGTCTGTTCCTTACTCTCAACGTCTGCAAGCATCACCGAGGGACACTTTGCACCCAGGATGATGTTCTGACAGTCTCCTGGCCCGATGACAGATTTGCTTTCATCAGTGTCCATATTGCTGCTCATTTCTGCATCTGAATCAACATCGTTTTCATTGTGTGTGATTCGCGCACGGATCAGCTTCAAGGCAAGCTGGTGATGGTCAACACGAAGAATCTGTGTTTTGATCAAACTGATTTGGTCATCTATACTGAGATCGAACTTCGGCATACCTGACCAGCAATGTCCTTACCATTGGACCGAAACTGATAGGCTTCCTTAAGTGGACCATGCATGCTCTCATTTGGGCGGGTGCTGTAGTTACGTGCAGCACCCTTATTGCAAATATCATGGACGGCATGCTTGGCCAGATGCGCTTTGGGGAAATTCCAGTCAGTCTTGAGACCTTCGATAGCATGAGGCTTTTGAGCGGCTTTGATGTATCCCTAGTGATGATTCATAGTGAGCGTTCATTATTTTGTCTGGTTTCAGAGAATAGGAACACCACATACCTTCAAAGCCTCGTCGAAGATGATCAACTCACTCTGGAAGGCACGCAATGTGCTCTCTGAGTGCACGTCAAGCCCGATTAAGGAATCGAGCCGTAAATAACTTGCTAGGACTCGCAGGATGTGGTATCCCTCCACAGAAGTGTCTTTTTTCAGAACTGAGACGAGGACATAGAAAACTTGCTGATCACATGATTGATAAGCAGCGCAGACAAGAAAGCTAAAGCTCAAACATACCATGGAAATGTCGTGCAGCTTGTTTCCATCTGCGAAGGAAACAAGAATTACTTTTTGAAAATGAGCGAGACCCCTCCAGCGCGGAAAATTGTCAACACTGACAGGATACATAAGCACAAAAAAAGATATGAATATGACGAGTACACACTATTTCTCGACAATACCTTGTGTGTCACGTCCAAGGAAATCAAGGATTTTCTTCACCTCCGGCCATATGTGGTGACCCCATAAGCCACCATGGAAATAATGGAGGCGATCAAAGCTTAAGGCTCGATGGACACACGAATGATGGACAAGCCAAAAGATGTTCTGGTCCTGAGAACATAGTATTAGTGTTAACTATATTTTCAGTTGGGATTGACTTACAGAGATTGGACGCAACCCAAGCTCTTTGAGACGTTCTTCTCCTGCAGCTCGATTTTGTCCACGAAGTCGTAGTGCAGCCTCACCCTCATCATGTGAGCGCAGAGGAAATGTTTGTAAATGATCATGGAGAAGTTCTTTTGGAATTAAACAGATAGGGCATGGTGCCTTTCCACCACGACCACGAATGAGAGACATCATGCATCTATTTATAGTGTGAGTTGGTGACAGATGATCGCAACAACGACATACTGTTCTTCATAGTCAGCTGAAAGGATTAATATCACCGGAAATAACCACCGCAGGATCTGGTCATAAGGCGATGTGTAAGCATAACCAGTACTAGAATATAGGATGATCTCATCAAATAATTTGAAGAATGCTTCATGCCACACTACGCGCTTGAGATTTGTGTAGCCGAGCTTTCCCTCTTCCTCGGGATCTTCCTCAACCTGACACCATATGTCCATTATCTTATTGCAACGTCGAGCTAGGGCAGACTTACGATTGGAAGCCACCCGACAACAGTGCCACCTCCTATCTGTTTGCCGTTCCGTATGTGAACAGGTAGATTTGCACAGCGCACGACCACAGGGTAACCCTTCACCGAACCAAAACTGGATAGTTTAGACTTGTCAGCGTACACAATCAATGCAAATGGTGCCGCGTTCTCCAGCTCAGGAGGCAAACTGTTCTGGGAACGGTGATACAATAATGGATTCAACAGGGTTGCGCCGTGGTACAGTTTAAATGGTAATACATACTTGAACATCCCACCAGCTGTCCGCAGTCCATGGTTCATCATAAAAGCGCTCGAACTCCCCAGTAATGTTACGTTTATAAACACGTTGGGCGTCCCATTCAAAGTGTGGAGCGAGGACGGGATTGTAGAGCAGATCAAGGGCCCATTGCCAGATGGGATGCGTGTGGACCTCGTACGTCCTCTCCTCCTTTTTGTAGGGCACCTTAATCTCATGCTTGACAAACTGAATTAAAAGGAAAATGTTAGAATGCGTCAGTAAGCATAGATATCAACACATACATACAGGAGTGAGCATCTGTCCGGCTGAGTCATACGCTTTATGAAGCTCTGCGTCGTTCCTCAGCGTAATCTTCGCATCGCCTCGAGCAACACCAGCAATGAGACCGAGCAATGTCTCAACCTGATGTTTGTTTAGTGACGCATTAAGCGCCACCTCCGCGAATGCAAAGTCAGCAGCGGTTTGGAAGGGACTCCAGGGATTAGGGTCTTTGACATTGTCAAATAATGACCGCGATCGGAAGTTGTCGTATGATTGGTAGAGAGGTGGGCGTTGACTTCGTGGATGGAATTCGGTCTTGTACTCGGCCCGGTCCGCATTTTGATTGAGTTGCGATCCAGGTGGAAAGGATCTAGGCTGTGCAGAATAGTTGTCAATGCTCGGTGCACCTGTGGGCCATATCTCAGTGAGATGGTCCAAAAGACATGTGTCAAACGTACCTTGTTCCTCGTCGGATGACGAGTCTGAAGCAATGGGTACATCTTGATTGAGCAGTGGTTGATGCTCACCGTCAATGTCTGTTTCACATAGATGTGTTCAAGTTCGAGTGCGCGATAGAAAGATATTACCATTACTGAGCTGAAGTGGCTCGAACAAAGGTGCAGGCACTGAGCCAGCAAGGAGATCCCTTCGGTTCAGTGCAATAGTCGAAAACGTAGCAGCCGCATTGAGTCTCGTCACTGGTTCATTGGCGTCAGACAATTCATCTACAGTGTAAGTACCTTAGAAAGTATACCTCTCTGGGCCTCCTCCCAGTGTCGCGCAGCCAATGAGCGCTCCTCATCATCTTGCTTCCGCTTCTCACAGTGTCTTTGGTGGGACAAGAGTCCTCGCAGCTTAAATTTCCCACCACAAGTCGAGCATGTTCGCAGGCCCGTAACAGTGTCATTGTAGTTACTGTGTGCACTCGAGGACGGACGAGAAGGCGCCATGGAGAAAAGTTAGGTGAGGGAAGGAGGAAGAGCAGCAATAAATGAAACAACGGCCTGATTGACAACAGTGGGTTAAACGAACCCTAGACCTCCATGGAAATGTCATGAAAATGACCTTCCCAGGCACCGCCACCCTTCAAGCCATTATCTTATCTCAAATCCATCATCATGCCATCATCATGCCATTATCATGTCCATTCTAATGTACTATTTATGTAAGGCTGTGACGTTGTAATGTGTCAGCATTAGCATGACACTTAGAAATTTGCGACAGAAGCATTGGGAGTATTGGAAATTGTCAAAATGTTCTTTCAGGTTCGCTACTACAATATTGCAGGTAACATAATACGAATATACCTCCGCCCACAGTATATATATCTTCACCCTGCTTACAAGCCCCTCAGTAGTTCTTTTTACTTAGTTTTCATTCCTAGCTAATGTACTGTAGCACTGGGCAATTCCTGCCCTTCTCTTAGGTGAATCTTAGTTGTTTCCGCCATCTTAGGCAGCGGCTGAGCACTGGGCAATTCCTGCCCTTCTTTTAGTTTTGTCATTACTAGATGGTGGGTCTACATGTGCACTGTTTCACCGAGTGCAGCCTGTTAAATTAATCTACACAGGCACTATTGCACTGAGCTCAACTGAGCAAAGCCTTTAAATCAGTGTTAACACATGCTGGATGAGCAATGAGAATATTGTGTCCACCAACCAATCTAGCCCTATGAGTTCCAGCACTTGGAAGTATGCTGTCTTGTGTATGAGGCTTTTTCATCGAGTGGGTGAGATGAATGGTGAATGGTGGAGAAGGGAGGGTGGAGTAAGCTGCAGGTGGTATGACCTAAAATTGAGGTGGTAGCTGGATATGGGGAGGATGAAGATGAGTAGGACTGGCGTTAGGAGATGAGGAATGACATATGATAGAATATAAGAGAAGGGCAGGAATTGCCCAGTACTACAGTACATTAGCTAGGAAAGAAAGCCAAGTAAAAAGACTCACAGCCACTGCCTAAGATGGCAGAAATGACTGAGGTGCTGGTAAGTAGGATGAAGGTATAAATACTATCGGGGGAGGTATATTTGTATTATGTTACCTGCAATATTGTAGTAGTGAATCTGAAAGAAGATTTTAAGTATGGCAATAGACAATGTAAGAAGTGGGGTCAGAAGTGCGAATCACTTCCAGTGCTTCTGGAAAAGCACCAGAATGTTGTTCCCATGGTGGCTCCAGTGGTTCCAAGTCTGGAAGAGAGAAAAGTCCGGAAGTAGGCCCAGAATGATGGTTCTAGACGTTGACATCAACGAGGGTTGAATACTGTCAACATACATAGGGAATGGAATCTGAGGGGAAATGAGAAATGATGGGGGAAGATGGATGCAAAATAAAGACTGGGATAAGGTTGGGTGAATTGATGACATGGAAGAGCAGCTAACAAGAGAAGAGGAGAATGTGAATGTGGAAGGTAGAACAAGGATATTGGGAGGGACAGATGTGTGATGTAGATGGAGTGGAAAGGGTGGAGGATGAAAGAGGGGGGATGGCGAAAGGAAGGGTGGGATAAGATAGGGTAATTGAAGATTCACAGGAATGCAGAGATAGTTAAACAGAGTGAGAGATTGTGGGGAAAGAGCAGTGATTTCAGGGAGAAGATGTATATACTATGTGGGGGATGCTAAGGGATGATTGTTGTAGAGAAGCAGAAAGACAATATTAAAGTGTACTCATGGATGATGTAAGAAGATGAAAGTCAAAGGCTAATGAAGTATGAATCACATTCAATGCCTAGGCTGCAACCAATGCTTACTGCAAAGAGCAGTAGTTATGATTGATGCAGGGCTTCTGGTGGTTCCGGAACTGGATGTGGGTGTGGAATGGGGGTTCCAGATGGGGAAGCTGGGAAAGGGCAGAACCTGAGGCGAATACTCACCCACACAAGTGTAGCCAGAGTGGAAGAGTGTTGACAAACATCCAGTGTTGATATCACAAAACCAGTTGTGTGAGTAGGTCTGATGCCATGTCTAAAGCCCCAATATTCCCACAGCCAATCACAACTATTATCAAGCAATGCTAGACAATTATGCCAGATGATGACTAGACAAACAAATGCCAAACAAATCCAATGCAAACCTACACAAACAAAACACAAGCCAACACAAATCTATGCAAATAGCAAGCAAAATGAAAGCAAAAATTACCAGATTCTGACCTGACCCTATGCTTGATAAAAACAAGTAAAAGCAAAGCAAATCCACTCACACCAAACATTCCCACACACAATACAAGCAATACCAAACACAACTGAGCCATGACTAAGCATTCCCACACACAAAGCTAGTGAAAAACAAGACAATGCTAATGACTACTACCAAGACTACTAGGGAACATAATCCTACACTTTTGAGGACAAATTGACTACAAATGAACAACACATTTCGTAGATTCTGACCTAATGCTACTACCACCAAAGCTACAGATCTACCAAACATACACTTTGACTACCAACTACTACCAATGACTACCAATTTGCTACACTTAGGGAGGAGGAGCGAAGCTGCAAAGCAGCTGAGCGATAATGAAGTGGTTGAAAGTAGGTAATAGACCTGTCGTTTACCAGCGACAAGGTCGGCCTATTTCGTCTGGAGACTCGTCAGACCTTCTTTCAGTTAGAGCAACAACTCTAGATGACTCGCCTTTTATAGCGCTAAGCCATGCACACAGACCATGCTTAGTAATCTTCATAAATAGGAATGACACACCACCTACAGTGGCTCAAAAAACTGTCCCAATGTTTGCATGTTTTCCCCTAAAGCTGATAACCCTCAACAACCCTAACCTGGACTGCCATTATGTTAGTGTATGAAATGAAGTACTGACTCTTGGCTTTCTATAGCATCAAGGGTCAAGAGATTTGAATAAGGTTTGATGAAATGGCAGCCATTTCAAAATGATCACTCATTGGGACAGTTTTTTGACTTTAGGTTTTTATTATGTATATTAGCCTCTAGCATGCTGCAAAGTGATTACATATGTTTGGTAATGGTTCGATGATGTCACCTTTATGTAACTGAGTGTCAGACAATACATAAAAACTATACTATTCCATGTTTATATTCCATCCTCCCCTATAAAATCTATTTCTACTTTAATATGATGTCTTTCTTCTCTTTTGGTCTTTCCTTTATGAAATTACTTTAAACACTGGCCCATGCAAGTCTACCATATGCCATGTTCTTCAAAATATCCAGATACAGTAGGCTAGGCTTCATGGTGGCTGTCATTCAAAGCTTACCCCTATTAATAGAGGGGCTCTTCATCAC
>JBBPOF010001271.1:0-11261 GCA_038091315.1 Porphyrellus cyaneotinctus | reverse complement strand
AGACGTAGCTATAGATGGGGTTCTTCGCGGATGTAGGACCATTGCAGGTCTTCGTTTCGCATCAAGTAAATCCTGGTCATCTCTGCCACTGTAACTACTCACCGCGTCTTCAGCTTATACATCCGGACATGAAGTTCGACCCTAACTCAAATCCACCGTCGTTCGCATCCGAAGATCAGGTATGAGACTCTTGATCTCTTCTTCTGTCATTCACTAGGTATACGCGTCATTCTTACCAGATCATCGAGAAAAACACTCGCGTCCGACTAAAAATTGTAGGCACTCGTGTCGATGCGACAGAAATCGTGCGTCCTCTTTTTGTATCAGATTACTTGTATTCACCCTTTACAGTTTGCCATCGGGACCATTAAGGAAGATCACCTTGGTGTTATAGACTGAATTCTGCTGCCAGCTTTCCTGTATATCACTCTTCGCTGCGTGTAGTTCCACGCTTCTATTAGGCAATGTTTGGCCCTATTGCTCCCAAACTTGAATACACGGGCTGGGATAGGCAGGTGCCGACCCTTTCCTCGAACTACACACTGAAGCTGTGACTGGACCAGTCAAGTGGAAGAACCCGACGTGGATGCACCTGTTCAATATGCGGGTTCGATTTGATCTGCGAAGGTAATTTGCGAAAGTCGGGCCTTCCCTTATGATGGTTTTAGTTACTGTAGATCTACACCAGAGATATTACATACGTGTCTTAGTATTCTTATTTAACATGATTCCCGCTACGATCTTCGATAATTTCTGGTGCCAGTTTTGATTCAAGTTTTGATTCAGTTGTCTGGTGAATACACAATTGACCTGTCGGACTCGGAGAGCGACGTCGTCGGCATCCTCCCACGGGTTAACCCAAAAACTGGACTTAGACAAATGCACGTGCGATAGGATAAGCCTAGGATAACTATATGGTATTCCGTATGCGTCTGCCAGTGAGTTCTTCCATACAACCATGAACTGTGGCCATCCGTCCCTCGCCGCATTTGCTGATCCAATCCAACCCCCGAGGTAGTGTAGTATTACCAACCGGATTCTTAAGCATCATGCAACACCACTTCCGAATGTTGATAGTGTCCTTTCTCAATAGACTTGATTCCGTCAGAAGTATTGATTGCAGCATAACAACCTCCCAAAGCGACCGATCATTGGGAGTGTCCTCATTAATTGCAATCGCTCGAATATGATACTTTTCACATTCGTGTACCTGTTTAATAGTTGTTTGTACCACTGCGAGTTCCTTGATAAATATAGAATGAATAGACTATCTCACCTGTGTAACTTGCGGCCGCATCAAAGGCGAAGATGCCACGAAGTTGTCATCGAGAGTTCGGTCGAAGTAACATCGGAATGAGTTGACAGAATGTCCTTCCGCTTCCAGTGCCAGCAGTAATCATAGTATCCTTTTAATTGAGAAGAGCCAGGGAGACCTGAAGTTGAAAGATGCGTGGTACGATGATGCACGACGTACTAAGCCTGTAGACAATGAGACGTGTCCGAAGAGCGTCGATTTTGTCGTCATGCGGGAGTGTTTTAATATATTCCTGAGGAACTCGACAACCGATCTCTTGAAACGTGTGGTGCCCAAGAGGACCAAATCGGCAGGGTTGTCGGTACTCATGGGTATAATCAAGCATTTGATCACATGCAAAATTAATCATTATTATCTAATCTCTAAGTATTTTCATGCGATGATCTCCCGTTTTCTGATTGGCTAAGATTCAGAGTGGCGTGGGAGGATGCGCAGCCCGATAATCAGATTTGCCTCTCATAGACTGGCCAGACTACCCTTGAGGTTCGGAAAACCAAATTCTTCCAATTAAATACTACATGGAACAAAAAGAAGATAATCCCGTCCATAGTATTTGTTTTTAATCAACCTACTCACAATATTAAAAAAAAGGATTATAAGCCCCAACTTGAAGATACGAACTCGGCATTTGGCAATGAATCCATCATCACTTCTTGGTGAGTCGATCCGCGACCCGAGCTCGCATGCGGTAGTATTCCTTGGAGCATGAGGTTGACTCACCAATATCTATGTTTATAAGCTCAGCGAATGTGCTCACACAGGTTAACGTACACGTCCATTTCCATGCCATGTGCACCACACAGTGCCTGCCAGACCGCCTGACCATCCTCATCATATGGTACTCTGAGCTTCTGCCCGCTGCATCATTGCTCTTCCACGAGACCAGGAGCTGCTGGCGGTAAACACCTTGCTTGACGAAGTTGCGACGCCCTGTAAGCTCCGGTAAGTTCGTTCCCACGAACCTTCCTAGCTGAAACCTTGTCGAGCAAGGTGAATTTAAAAGGCACACTCATATGAAGCACCACCGTACATCGTGGATTCCTGGAGAACAGTGTGAGCCCCATGTTCCCTGTTCTCACTTCCGCTTTTCTCGTTGTCACGGTCGTTCAGGCCTCACCTGTCCTCTTCGCAAGGCAATCGATAACTTCACTGACGACAACACAGATTGATTACTATAATCCATACACATGGTATGCGAGTACTGGCTATTGTACCTCTGCTCAAACCAATGCATGGAACTGTGGAGGCACGTCCATTCTAAGTCCATACGCGAGCGGTCTGTAGAATGCTAATTTGCTCCCTTCAACAAGCTAATTGCGAAGCCAACCCTGATTTTAAGCCTGTCGCTTCTGGTGGTGATGGTGACTCTGTTCAATACTGTACGGAACCAGCTTGAGACCTGCAGAGCCTCCCTGATTGTCGCGAACACACAGGGTACGTTGGGTACGACCCCAATCTCGAGACCGTCATCGTTGCCCACCAAGGAACGAACCCTAGCGAAATGTGAGACCCGATTTTAGTCGTCGCGTAATTTTTTCTCAAACTGGAAAACTTCAGCATACCTCTCGTCACGGACGCTGATTTCTTCCTGACGAATTTGGACCCCACACTTTTCCCAGGACTTGGCTCCGACATTGAAGTTCACAATGGTTTTGCAAATGAACAGTCACAGTAAGACTTTCAGCTTATTTCATCTGCCCACTCAAACCATCATGATAGCACCGCCTCCGATGTACTCGCTGCTGTGCAGCAAGCTATTTCTAAATACGGCACGACGTCCGTAACCTTGGTCGGCCACTCCTTGGGTGAGTATCTGCAGACATCGTGGAAGTAAGAGATTGAGGGCAGCTCATGCGCCAATATATATAGGTGCGGCTATCTCGTTGCTTGACTCTATATTTCTCCTGCTTTGGCTACCCGCCGGAACAACCTTCAAGACCATCGGCTATGGTCTCCCTCGTGTCGGAAATCAAGCGTTCGCCAACTACGTGGATACCCACTTGCACCTGATCCACATCAACAACAAAAAGGATCCCGTCCCAATTTCCCCTGGTAGGTTCTTGGATTTTGTTCACCCCTCCGGAGAGGTACACATCGAAGGCTCTGGCGAGTGGGCGTCTTGTCCCGGTAAGTTCTTCCCACCTCGACGTCGAACTCTCTAGACGGTACACGCGCCCAGGTCAAGACAACCCTAGTACGCGATGCATCGTCGGTGATGTACCTGCCATCTGGGATGGCAGCCTCAGCAATCACGATGGTCCTTACAATGGGATTACGATGGGCTGCTAAAGGAGGCAAGTTTGTTGGATAAATTATAAAGTGTTTACTTGGCTCCTCGCACTGATTGGAGGATTACATTTCTGTGATCATTAATTTTTGATGCCCTCGAGAGTTCAATCATTCTTTTTATTGTGCCTCAGGCTTTGGGACAGAGTTTCGAATGCGTGACGTGCGAAAATGACGTCACGCGGCTGACAACCTCTCACTCTTGCGGACCTCATTGCGTTCTTTCTTCCACTCATCCTGAAGATGTTTTCTCCTCCAACCAACCACTCGACTGTTGGCTCCATCGTCCGCAGTCACTAGTTCGGTGTTTAGGCCTTTAGATCTCGCCGCAATCGGTGCATGTATGCGCCTCTTTTCAAGCAGCACGAGACCTTGCTGGTTTCGCGTCTTCGGCCACGGCTCTTTGTGCGCTCGCAGTTCCCCCTGACCACCCGTGCATAGCATCCCTACAACGACCTGACAATGAACGTTAATTCATTGGATGATGCTCGTTGCAGGGATGGCTCACGTTCAGTGGGTATGGTGTGTATGTGGTGCACGAGGAGTTGGGGACTCAAAGGTGGAGATGTTTGGCAGAAGGTTTACTGCAAGCAGAGATATGGGCATCTGTCGTTGTGAGCAAGTTCTGAGTCGAACAAAGTTACTATGTCTCAGGTTACTTCCAATAATGATGAGCACGGATGCACGTCCTGCATAGATGGTGATTGGGAGCTGCAGTGACAGCCAACAAGCCATTCGACAGCTTGTTTATCTGAGACTGGCTGCAAGTTGCAGACCTGGCTAGTGAGTTTCATGTGGGCGACAGGATTTTATGTGGACCAACCAATAGTCAATCCTATTGTCGGAAGACATAAAATCCAAGTGAAAACCAAAGTGAACAGTCCAGCTGTGCAGGCCCAGCGATCAAATGTTTCAGGTGTTGACGACTACTTCTGAATGCTTTTCATACTTACATCCAAGGGGAAAGGAATGGTGTCTGCTCATGACACGGGACACAACGAGCTGTGCTGGAACAATGCACCATCTTAGAATGGGTGAATGTTAAGGTTTCTTGATCCCGCCAACTAAAAATGAAGATGGTGCATGACCATCAAACAGGTGAAATGCATCACGAGTCAAGATATGTTGGAGGGCCCTCAGCGGGAATTTCACCTCTCAAACAGATTGTGGTCTGGTGCACGTGGGAGATGTCCATGTGTTTGCGAGATCGACTCCAGGACTGTTGGTGACTTATCGAGCTGAGCCGATAGAGCTTTCCCGACAATTTTTATTTTGAAACGGTGTTTAGTACCTCGAAAAAGCCATTCAATATCCGCAGGGTCCATTGGCGGATTTCGGCGGCGTTTCTGCGAACTGTATCGTGTTGACAACTGGATGTGCAACAGTACAGGTGCATCAAAATGTGTATCCGCAATACGAGCGAAATTAGTAGCTGCATTGACGTGTGAAGTGAAAAGGCGGTCCTTGTAGTCTGAAATCCCTTTGGTGATAAGAGTGCCTCTCGAAACAGAAGTGGGAACCGTCCAAGGAAGTTAGTTAGAACACTACAACACTCGGTCTGTTCTGAAAACGTCAACAAAAAGTAGTCGGGATCATAGCGGCGTTACCAAGATGGACATGTGCTCACATTTCAAGCTGTTTGGTCTCATGAGTAAGAAATCAAGTGGAAAGCAAGTCATCACCCTTGATCAATTTCTGCTTCAGCTGCTTGTGCGCTCTTCCACCATGGCACAGGACCCAGTCCCTGTTCGGCTATCGAGCACTACGTGACACCGTCAGCATCCCTACCTCTCTCATTCATGGTCTCAAAACGCACGATGATGGTATAAGGTGGTCTGCGTGCCTCGCGCTTGATCACGACCCCTTCCGCAGCCTTGGGCGGACCAGGTTCGTCATCATAGAACTCGTCAGCCTCAACACGAACACGGACGATCTCGCCTTGGTCTATGTACATGCGATCTGCCGTGGGAGACTCGAGGAGCTCGTGTGATGTCGTTGCTTCAGAGTCTGGTAGCCAGAAGTGCGCACGTTCGTTTGGATCACTAAGTGAAGGAACGATGAGGCCGTACATGATGCCAAAGAAGAAGACATACAAAGCGGAAGGTTGAGGGAGATATGCAAGGGGGATATACATGTCGTCGAAGAAGTTGACGCTCACTAGGATCATGAGCCACGACTGTCGGATGAGGTATGGAAAGACGTACATCGTATTCCATCTTCATCGGATGATTTGACCTTGGCGAGTATCACCTCAGATGCGAATGGTCTGAAGATGACCATGCGGAACTTTGCTTCTCGCTCGAGTCAGACAAGGACTAACGATCGAGAGAGAATAGCGAGGACTTTTATACCAGAGACACCCATCCCCATATCGGACTTTTCCCTCGCCGACTTCGACGAGGTCGAACACGCAGATGCACAGACCGACGTCGTGTAGGACTCTATTTGCATACTTCTTATTGATTTCGTCCGTGATTGCTTGGTGAGGTAGTGCGCCAAAGTTGACGGGCAAGACGGGGATCGTGTCCTAGGATCATATCGGTCGGGGCTGTTTGATGTGCGAGGGAAAGAGAGGATACCTTTATGATGGAAAGTGCAAACATCGTCCGAACATGATTTGTTCCGATCTCGCGTAAGGGGTTATGGTCACGTGGCTCTCCTAGAAAAAAAATTGAGTATGCCCCCTCATTGAGCAGGCTCTCGAGGTGGACGAGTCCAAGCATAGACGCGATGACGAGCCCATCAATGTCCACGACAAGCAGTTCCTCCTCATCCTCGAGGCTACTACCCGCAAAATCATGGCAACATTTCGCCGCTGGCGGGTGAGTGATGCCATTCTCCATTCTGGAGAACCCTAGCTCACGCATCCGAGTCAGTCTTGGCGGAATGTGTGGTGCCATCGTGACTAGTCCTTTCGACGTCGTCAAGACGCGTCTCCAATCGAGTCTGTTCAGGGAAAAGCATGCCTCAGTGGGCATAGTCGGTGGTGGGGTGGCTACCATCCCACATCGTTCCGGAGGCTTGCTATGGAACTTCGTGGAGACAGGTCATATCCTTCGGTACTTACGCTCCTTGCCTTTTTACCTCACATTTACATTATTGACTCGCCCCTTCGATATCTCCTTTTCAAACAGCGACATCTACCGAAACGAGTCTCCTCGTGCACTCTTCAAGGGCCTTGGTCCGACATTGGTCGGCGTCATCCCTGCACGTTCGATCAATTTTTTCACCTACGCGAATGGCAAGCAAATCATTGCCAATCAGTTCAACCACGGACAAGAAAACTCTTTAGTCCATCTCTCCGCCGCCGCTATCGCAGGTATCATTACGGGCACTGCGACGAACCCGATCTGGGTCGTTAAAACGCGGTTACAACTCGTCGAGGAACGGCGACACGCCGTTTCGACCTCTAAATCCGCTGCGGGAACGCTACCGAATGACGTGACCAGGCGACCTGCGTCGAGAATCGTCGGAGGGAGTTATGCCATGATTAAACAAATATTCAGGGAAGAGGGTGCTCGCGGATTTTACAAGGGTCTCAGCGCTAGTTATCTCGGTGTCACCGAAGGTACTATCCAGTGGGTCCTTTACGAGCGGTTGAAGCGGCTCTCTACGGATACGCACGGTCACGGTAGTGTTGCGGAGTGGCTTGGTATGCTCGGTAGTGCAGGGACGGCCAAGTGCGTTGCTAGTTTGATCACATATCCCCACGAGGTGAGTCTGGAATGTCGCATGGCTCGTCTTTTCCGTTCCAACGACGATTTTCACGACCAAAAGGTACTGCGGACACGACTACGGCAACCACGCGTTAATGGGGTCCTCAAATACACTGGCCTTTGGCAGACGTTGCGAACTGTCATCGCAGAAGAGGGTGCACGGTCGCTCTATGGAGGACTCAGCGCTCACCTCATGCGAGTCGTACCGAATGCGGTGGTCATGTACTCGATATACGAAGGCGTGCTTCGCTGGGGTTAAGATTCTAGGGTCTCTTTCACCAACCCCCTTGATCTACCGGCTCTGGCACTCCACGATCACGACAACACCTAGATTAATCTTTACGATAGTCGCTAATTTGGCTCGCACCGCTCAAATGCTTGCTGACATCCAGTACCCCACTCCACGTTACTGTTCGCTCATTACGCTGTCATTATTGTCACCTCATGCCTGTATCGTAGTCCACACACATCGTTACCCGCGATATCTACACCACTCTGACAACATGGCGCCTGTCATTGCACGCTTTCAACCACACGCCCGATCCGTAGCACCAGCTCATCCATGCCCCACTGCCCTACGATGCTCATCCCCACGGGCCATCCATCCTTGCCCCAACCCACGGGCACGCTCAATGCAGGCAACCCAGCGAGTGATGCAGGGACAGTCATCACATCCTGCAAGTACTCCTCTATACTTGACGCATCAGACCCCTCCGCACCGGCAAGACGCGGCGCAGTACGAATTGCAGAAGGGTGGAGCAACACGTCGACCCCATCGACGGACAAGGAAGACTCCAGGTGAGCGAGGTGAACGCTCGGATGGCGAAAGATCCGGTTAAAGTCGGCCTTGATGTGCGCACGCACGCGCTGGGCTTGCAAGAAGTAGTTATCGAATGCACTGTGGCATGGTCAGTCACTTTCGCCGCCTGCCGCAACAAGCATGCAGAAGGACGCTCACTCGGCAGTCAGGGCATACGTCCCGAGCAAGATCCGCTTTTGTACTTCTCGACCGAACCCTGCGGAACGTGAGTAGGCATAGACGAGGCTTGGCTTCGAGCGGGAAGCTCCGGGGGGAGGCGGAACGCGGAGACCTGTCGAAACAGTGGGGTGAGGATTGTTGCGTGTTCGTGGAAGTATGAAAAAAATGAACAAACCGTACTGAATCCCATCGTACCGAGCAAGGTTGCTAGAGGCCTCAGCGCTGGCGATAACGTAGTACGCGCTCAACGCATACTGCGTTGCTGGGAGAGAGACAGGCAGGATCGATGCTCCGGCATCTTTGAGGTTTTTGATGATCGTGCGCAAGGAGCTGGTGACGCTGGGTTCTAGCTCGAGAGGAAAGTACTCCTGTAGATTACACACCGTGGGATGGAGTTAGCAGACCAAAAGAGTTGAATATGCCTACCTGAGGTATGCCTATCCTGAGTCCATCAAGCGTGTTGGGTTGAACGGTGGAGAATATTTTTGGGAGACATGAATCAACCATCGAGTTTGCCTTCTTCCTAAGTCCATGTGAAGCAGCAGTTATGTCGCGTGCATCATATACTGATATCACGTCTAGATACCACCCATCAGCCCGAGCAAGTTTGGCCAGAGCTCAACACATACCAAATACTTGTTTGACAGTATCGACAGACCTGGCAAGGACGCCCACGCAATCGAGGCTATCTGCGAACGACACTACACCCCACCTAGATCCCTTGAGCGCCTGTCACAAGAATGTCACGTACGAAAGCACAACTTTACCGACCTACTGATGAGACCATACGAAGGTTTGAGCCCTACAACACCACAATACGAGGCTGGCAGCCTCACGGATCCACCCGTGTCCGTGCCCAAAGCGCTTGGAGTAGCCTCAGTTTAACAGCGGCTTCGAGACACAACAAGACGACATACGCGGTACACATTCCAGCTGCAACGCTTGCCGCGCTTCCGCCCGAGCTACCTCCTGCGCTCCTGCGCTCGCGGCCCGCCCACGCAACGTCATTCGTGTCAGTAGGCTGAAAAGGATTCAAGACAGGCCCGTGGATTGAGTTTATGTTGAGGGATCTGAACAGATGCCTGTTCAGCGCTCTGTTACAAGGCTGTTAGACACACGACGAACATACCCCATTCCGAATTCGTCACAGTTGGCCTTCCCGATGATGTGGGCACCAGCATCGCGGAGGAGCTCTACGACAGTCGCGTCGAACGGTGACGTATACTCTGCGCGAGATTGATCATTCGTCTGCCCTGTGAACGAAAAGAGGGCGACATACCGGCCAACATGGCAGAAGAACACGTTGTTGGAAGAGAAGCGGTACAAATGTTGTCCTTTATCGCGAGAGTCATTTCGTGGAGTGGTCCGTCATGACGGGTAGTTTGAGGTGTTTTGACGTGAACGAGCGCGTTGACGATGGTGTTGAGATGATGGATGTCCTGGGTCGTGCAGACGGCACGTCTTTGGGAGATGGCGTGTGGTGCATTCCAGGATGCCATGGAACGCGTCGACGGCCCGAGTATGCATACTCGAGGACGCAATGATGGACGCATCGCCATGTTGCTCGACGTCGAAGTTATAACTTGGTTCCTCGTATGGGATCTTCCCACCAAAGGAGTTAAGAAAAGCGATGTACCCGAGCGACGACGCGATTCCCTTGGATTCTATGGACTCTCCACTCGATCTGAGTGCGCCGAGCTTGATGAGCTGCGCCTCGTTATTCTCTTACATATAGCTTTGCAGGAAATGTACGCCGGTGAAGTAGGAGCGTATAGGCTCGTTCATTTCGGGTAAGCGTGTTATGCATATATCATCTCGCGTTCGTCTCATATGTTGGCTGCTCAGAACACAGCTTGGGACGTTCCAGAAGGAGGTGGCAGCTGTCCGCGATGCTGGGCATGAAATATGTGTAACTGCGTGCTCTTCAGCTCGTTGCATTGATGTTCCATACTAGTGGGCTTCACGGGTACCCCCATGAGGTAAGGGCATAAACCTGCCGCATCTCATGGTTTGTCTTCAGAATCTGATTGCAATGTCCCCCAACAGCAACGAGACACTCTCCACCATACCTCTAAACGTCTCACAGACTTTAACTTTGGGAAGTCGCCAAAAGGAAGTGTAGCACCGTGATGCTGCTCCTCGAGAAGGGCATTAAATATGGTTGAGCAAACCGTCTTTTTATACACCAACCAGTTTCTGACACCTTGTCGTTGTCTAGACCATTTCAACATGTCCCATGAGTGAGTTGGACCTCTCACCGACTTTATACAAGTCCTAAGCCTCCCTACTTAGCTCTCAAGTTTATTATCTACGGGATGAAGATCAGTGGACCAAGATCGACTACTCAGCCAGAGCGGGGACCTGGATGACACCGCTTAGGAAAGCAAAGGAAACTGGTCTTGTCGAAATTCCTGGAAATTGGTGTGTTCCGCCACTCCAATGTCTTCGTGATCCTGACTACTTCACAGGTACTTGCCCCTGGTGATGTAAGCGAAATTACACAAAAGCATTGCCTTGGCCGACTGTGATTGTTCTTGCAATTGGTCCATCAAGTGCAAACTCGCATGGATGGGTGTGTATATATCGATTGAACTAGAATGACACTGACTGCCGCCGTACGTTCAGGTAAACGCACAAGATGCTGGAAGGGCACATTCACGTATTCATTTTTCCCATCACCATTCATCCTGACGTGAGCGGGTAAGGAGCGGTTGTTCGTTGAAACCGAATAGAAAGACGACCCTGACATATAACTGACAGTCGTCCACACGTTACTTTTGTTGCTGGTAAGCTTCCGCAAGTCCCCTGATATCCCTCTCACACATTGGGTTCAGGAACGCTACGCTTCATTGAATGGATTAACACGCATGCCGATGTTAAATGGGTGACGCTATACGAGATGTCGGAAACATTCTGGTCCAGGGCAGACCCAGATGCCTGCCCAGATGCCCAGAGGCTTCGTGAA
>JBBPOF010001270.1:0-11274 GCA_038091315.1 Porphyrellus cyaneotinctus | reverse complement strand
TGCTGATGGTGTTGTTTGGGGCGTCAACTCGGCTGGCGGTATATACCGCTGGATTCGTGATTAGCTTACTTTTCTTGCCTTGATCAGAATTGTTGACCATCTCTTTCCGTCCCTTGTATCATGTATCTGTTAAGATTTGTCCCCGTTCTGCCCTTTCCCTTTCCGTTTTACTTGGCCTTTCTTGACTCATGCTTGTACCTTGTGTCCCTGTGTACCATTTGTTCTGACTTCTGACTTACAGTTCGTAAACATTTCTGACTCCTGTAGTGTTGTTAGTCTGGTTGAAGAACGAGTAGCTTCCGATAACTAATGACGGAGGGCTTGCGGTCAACATGCCATTCATTTTTGAGTGGCTGGTGTTGGTGCTACCGTTGTCATTTGCGCTGACTGCACCCTGGGCACTCTCGGCTCCACTCAACCTGTGTTGCTCTTCTTCTCCCTCCAATTAAAAGCAGAAATCCTCCCCACGGTGGGCAGGTCACCGTGACCTAAATTGCATAGAAGATAGGATGTCAATGATGTGTTGCGCCAGCTAGACCTTGTCAAGTTGGTGGTGACTTTGTGGCTTACGATCTACACTCTACACCATAGGAGTCGGTTTGGGAGTGATCGATTGATCACCCAACTCCTGAATTTTAGGGTGACTCAATTTATTGCCAGCAGGCGGAAACCAAACTCGTTTTGGGGCTTGCTTCCTCTGCCAGCGCACATAATTCTGCCTTGACAACACCGTACACGCGCTGGCCGTGTCAAGGAGCTTGACGTGCTCAATGCCTCTACATATGTAGCAATAAATCGCTGTCACTCGAGGAGGAACAAATGAGAATGTCACCGTTGTGTTCAGATTGAGCTTGCAAGTTCTCGTACTTTCTCTCAGATTTACGTAAAGATCGAGTTGGCTTTTAACCTCTTCCTCCCCTCTTCTCCTCGTCTTGGTCTATTTCCATGTCTGAATCTGCAGAGCGTCCGATTGCCTACTTTGATATCACTTTCGATGGAGAACCAGTCGGTCGCATCATTTTCTCTCTCTATGCAGACCTAGTCCCAAAAACAGCAGAGAACTTCCGTACGTAGTTCTCCGAACCAGCCCCGACCCACTAACCCATCCTCAGGTGCGCTCTGCACCGGTGAAAAGGGCATCGGCAACTCGGGCAAACCACTCCACTTTGCCGGGTCCAAGTTCCACCGCATCATCAAAGGGTACGCGCGATGTGCTTCTTCGAATCAATCCATTGAGATGCGGATCAGGTTTGACCCTTCGTCTTGTCCTTACTAGGTTCATGTGCCAGGGAGGCGATTTCACAGCTGGAAATGGTATCCTACCTCATTCTCGTGCTCAATTCCTGTTTTCGCTGACACGTGGTCTCAGGTACTGGCGGAGAGTCCATCTACGGGGAAAAGTTCGCCGACGAGGCGTTCCTCGTAAACCATGACAGACCGTTCCTCCTCTCCATGGTATGCAATCGCACGCGTTGCCAGGACTTGACTGCGCGCTCAACACACCTCTTACAGGCTAACGCGGGAAAAGACACCAACGGTTCCCAGTTCTTCATCACCGTCGCAGAGACACGTCATCTGGACGGAAAACACGTCGTTTTCGGCGAGGTCATCAAAGGAAAATCGATCGGTACGCTGCTTCTCGCGTTATACACGTGGTCGCCTCACGCCTCTCGCGCCAGTCCGCAAGATTGAGCATCACCCGACGACTTCGAATGACGTTCCCACGAAGTCCATCATCATCGCCGCCTGCGGTGTTCTCCCTGCAGACGATTCATCTCTGCAAGAGACCGCGAGCCCGGATGGTGACACCTACGAGGATTACCCCGAAGACGATCCACGCGCCGAGGACGACCACGAGTACGCATATACGGCAGCCAATATGATCAAGAGCATCGGCAACGCGCTACTGACCGGGAAGTATGAGGATGGGTCCAAAGCTGCCAATGTCAACCCATCTGCCGCATTGGAGAAGTATCTCAGTATGTCGGCTCGTCCTTCCTATCGTAGATCACGTCTAACAATCGGAACTCAGAATCGTTGAGGTACCTCGACTTACACCATTCCCTGCCGGACGATGCCCCGCCCTCACGGAAAGACGAATTTGACGAGCTGCGGACGGTCTTACTGATTAACTCTGCACTCGCGGCGCTTCGCTCTCAGCCGCCTGACCCCACGCAGGCAGTACACCAGACGACTCGGGCGTATCTGCTGGCTGTCAAGATTGAACACAAAGGTTGGTCGTATCCTTTGCGTGGTTCAGCATGCGTATTTACCGGGGTCAACCTTAGCGAAAGCACTCTACCGTCGAGCACTCGCCAAAGTAGCACTGAAAGACGACGACGGTGCAAAGAGCGACCTGCAGGAAGCCATTGATCTCCTCGCGACAGAAGACCCTCTCAACCTCAAGGCGACCATCTCGACTGAACTCACCAAGATCGCGCAGCGTGAGAAGGAGCTGAGGCAAAAGGAGAAGAATGCATACAAGAAGCTTTTCGCGTAGCTTGACTTCCAACGTATATAGATCGTATAGATCCGGAGACAAAACCATTAACGGGAACCAATGTAACATCCATCTTCTTGATTTCTGCGTCGAGTGAACATGTGCGTCGTTCAGTCAATGAAACGGAGAAGAAAGTCACGCTTTCCAACGGGCGATGCTCTCGGATAAACACCACTCGGGTCATCGCGAAGTAGGACAGGAGCAAAGATGCTTGCTGGGCACTGTCAATACATGCAAATTGAACGACCAGAAACGTACCCATTTTATACGCCATCCTGGGCCCGGATTGGGTCGACTGGTCCTTTGATTCACTCTGCTGGGCAATATAGTGCAAAAACGCCGTCAGCGATATCCACACCTGAGCCCATCCGCGTCAGCATGCAACGTCCACGAACCAACAGAGTGACCTACATTGATGCTCTCGTGTGGAAACATGTTGAGCACCTCAAACGCCTCGTCCTTGCCTCTCGCTTGGAGACACTGTGCGTGTAAACGAGCAGGAACGACGGGCTCAATCAATGAATCGAGGAACGCGACGAGCGTGCTGGCGAACGCTGCAACGAGCGCACGGTGGTCCCCATCAGGACCCTCGGAAGGGAACTCGTCACCCGTGTCCAGACACTACGATCGCCAAGAAAAAAAAAATCTCTGAGTCAGCCAACGCGCGCGCGTAAATGCACCCACCTCTCGAACGACGTGACAGAGACGTTCCTGTGCCGGATACGCGAACAGCATGTCCTCCTGAATGTCCTCGTGGGATTGAATTCAGTCACACCCACGATGTTTGTGGCACGTACGGTGGCAGAAACGTGGGTCATCATCCAATTGATGAGGCGCATGACCTCGGTAGGCGCACTGATCGCCTGTCCAGCAGGCAGCACCTCCTCAGGCGAAATGAGCTTCCTGATCGGTCCGGCCAATCGCGTCAGTCTCTCGAGCGTGTTTGCGAAACACGTGTACTCTGAATGGGTAAAGGGCGTTCATATCAGCCACTCAAGACGTAATGAAATAAAAGGTACGATAATTCCCGGAGACGATGACGAAATCGTCCTTTCCAAGTGCCGTGTGTAAGACGAGCGTGCACTCAAGCGTCGGCGAGCTGAGGTTCAGCTCCGCTGCCGTGTCGTTATTGATGTAGGCAGATAAGTAAACGGTCGAGGCCTCGCGAGGGCGCAAGAGTCCCTAGACAATATAAGAATCAGCCGTCATCTCCGTGCACGTACTAGCTCAACAGACGCACCACAATAGGTTTGACATGAAGCCACGAGGGTGCTAAGACAGCATCATCAATACAATTGGTTCTCCAAGGTGTCAACCACGAAGTATCAGGAAGATGCTCACAGACAAGCTCCAGATTAGCTCCAGTGGCCACGAAGCGAAATACACATGGAGTCTATGCCATTCAGGGTCTAGGGTCACCCACATCCAACGACTTGATCCTAAAGGCGAGCAACTTACATCTCCCTGATTTTGAATGACCACCTCGCGGTTGACAATTTGTTTGTATCTTACCCCCACAAAGTGCTCATGTTCGCATATGAAGTGCCAAGGAATGTTTCAACTTACTTGATCGCTCCAAAATCCACTGAGTTGGACTGGATTTCAATCTTTGGCCTGTGCTCCGAGCCTTCGAAGCCGGCTAGTTCACGATGCAGTGTCATCACCACATCCTCGTACTTCAACCGATCGATTAGAGCCAACTGCAGACAGCAGCCTCCTTTAGCCAGCACTTAACTTCGGCGAACGCGACAGGCACGCACAGAAATATCGAAATCAGCAGACACAGGCTGGTGGTCGCTCATCGTGATTTCCGGGTGGTTTCTATATGCTACCTGTGTCATACCCATGTCGGGAGGAGCCATATACAAGATGCGATCCGTCCAGGCGGGCTTGCGTCTAGTCTGCACATTTAGAATTATGGAACCCAACATGCGTTTCGAGAACACCTACTTCATGTCATATCCTAGTCGATCCTTTGAGACACCCAGAGCCAAGCGGTACGTACTATAAAATGCACAAGTCAGTAAAATCACAATAAAACCGGCAAAAAGAGCGCGTACGGAGTATGAGTAATGGGATGTTCCATGAAACCTGAAAAGGCTATGTTGTTCCGTATAGCAGCTCGAAGTTGGTCATACGACAATAGGGTCTCTATGCTCTCTATGCCCACTATGTGCGAGAGCAATAGTTTTCTTATGTCCGAATCGGTTAGGTCCAAACGGTAATTAAGATCTAAGCGAAGGTTGTGAGGGTTCCCATCATTGGCCCGCGAAGAAAAAAATGTTACCTCCCTGGATGAAAAAAGCATGAACTAGGTTATTAATGTCATTCCGGTGGGCGGACGCACCATCCAGAAGAGCACGTCGCTCTGGTATACGTTGTCGGCATCTTGCGCGAATGAAGTTGGCAGGTAATTCCCGTTCGGACCATTAGGGGAGAACGCCAGGCGACTACTAAGTTCTTGAAAATCACAATTCCGCCTCTCCACCATTTCATCCGATGCCGCAAGATGTGCATTGACGAAGGTCAAAACGGTCGGGCTGTACTTTGTTAATTGAGGATCAGAAGACATTTGGGGAGTAAATTCCAATCTGATGGCTGTGGCACCCTTGTTTCCCTGGAGACTACATGAATATCTTGGCTATAGTTGTGAAAGAGCTGTGATCCGTGCACCATAAAACCCATGATACCTGATCCTGCGTCGCACGACCGAATGTCGGTGAAGCTACGCACAAGTACTTTCTTCACGATCACTATGAGTAACATGCCGACGAGTTGCCTTGACGTAAGCTAGAAGCAACAGTGATGATAAACATCAACTTTAATTTGGTTATGTTGATGAAACGTACCTTTTCATACAAAACACGCTTCTCCCCGAGACCGGCGAAGATAGCTGTTAGCCACTCATCTTCCTTCAGCGTGCTTGTCGCGTATAAAAGTGCTTCAGTCGATAAATCCAATTCTTGAAATCCAAGAACTAGCATATCTGGATCTCCAAAAGCTGTTGAGTCGGCCGTGGTAGCCAGCGAGTTCTCTTTTTCCTGCAGTTCTGCAGACAGTCATGAATCGGACGAAAGCTTCGAAAAAGTCAACTCAAACGAACCTTGGTGCAGATCGGATGTGACTTCGAATGGCGACAACTTCAAAGGGGAAATCCATCCGGACTTCGGTAGCTCCTCAGATTCAGAGCCGCGTAGCCACGGGTATAGATCTTGTGAGGGAGCCTTTCCATTGACGTTAAAGGTTCCGAGCCGTACTCTGTGCAGATTGAACGGAGATGTAGCAGACCCGAGGGGGATGATGGCATACTTTAAGTGTTTTACGTTACCACTGGAGGCCTCCCTGGCAGCCGCCCGTTTGATCCAGTCACGCCGTACGATCGAAATATCCGAGACGTCGTCCCCAGAATGGCCAGCGATAGCCGAAGACAAGCGTGTATGCAAGGGTTGTTTACGAATGCGAAGATCGCTGAGGCCAACGGACGACGTGCCCATGATATATGCGTCGACCCAGGCGAAATCGGCACTGGCTGGCTGTGTTGTAGCTTGAAAACGATAGCTGTAGACCCTGTGTGGTTCATGCTTGAGTACCGCGTACTCACTTGCAATCTCCTTGAAACGACGACACTCTGCAGTAAGGCTCTGTAGCTTCTGGATATTTCGAGTACGGACTCTGAATGCGAGCGGTCTGGCGTCTTTTGCGTCGCGTCTGACGGAAAGAAGCCAGGCTCACGTGACGAGTCAGAATGGAGTACTTCGAAGGGGGGCTCGAACTTACCGGACCATGACTCCGTAGGCACGCCTGGACCGTGTTCTGCGGTGGGTGAGTTAATCGGGCCCGTCTGGGCGACTGCTAAAACCGAGTGCTCGGTGATCGGTACTGCATCGACTACTTCCAGAACACCGGGGGCATTGGTTGCTGGGGCGTTTAATACGAGTAGACTCGAAAATGCAGGTGAGCATAGATAGTCCGACGTTGACGAATAGAGCGATACGTGGTGGTGCTCACCTTCCTACTTCTGTGCCCTGCGAATAATCGCGATGAGTGACAAGGGCGATCACGCGACGACGTAAAGGGGTGTCCGTCGGGTCAGACCGTGTACTTTTTGCGTTATCCACGGCAGGTTCTACGTCCAAAACGCAGTGCAGATTCTCAGAAGGTCGTAAGAATGACCGGACGACATCGTCCTGGCGACTGGACATGACGAGACACTCGTTTGAGACGTGATCACACGACGCGATCTGAAGTCATTTAGACGACGTGAATTCCCACGCTTCCCCACATCATCACGATGAGCTGTTCTCACAGATGAGGCATAGATGGTGAATGTTCGAAGGGAAAACGTGTTCAGTGGTCAACAGGCCATTGTCGAACCGGCTGGGCGTAGATTTGTGTCGGAACACAATGTCTGAGCCAAGAACCGGACCTAGACTGTCACGGGGCCACGAATCATCTCGAATCACCGAGTAAGTGGCTCAGAGGGATATAAAGTGCCCAGCCTCGCTTGAACTTGGACTCCACCTTCCTCTCTCCACCTCATTCGACCATTCCCTCATGACCCGCACCGAGCGCGCCGCCTTTCCCCGGGCCCTCGTCAGGGACCGCTCTGAGTCAAAGTCGGGCCTCGACAAATCCCTCCGCAAGGGTGGAAGTGGCCAACATAACTGGGGTAGCATCGCCGACCAAGGTTACCTCGAGGCAGCCGCACTTGAGGACGGAGAACGAGACTTGTCTACAGAAGAAGACAGGAGGAGCTCGCGTGCGTCCATCGCCACTCCCGATTGCCCCCTCACTCACTTCCTCATATCAGTTGATAACCATGCGTCAAACTCCCTGACTGAAGAGGAGAAGCGCGACGCCAGAAACTTCAGGAAGACCGCGCTCAAGGGCCAAGGTCACCACGATCCCTTACATCGATGAACTGTTTCTTACCATGGCTTGTAGATATTGATCTGTCTGCCATCGCCCGCACCTCTGCTGCAGTCTCTACTTCTCCCACCGCACGTGTTGCAATGGTGTAGAAGGTGTGCCCAACTACTATCTTTACTAGTACCCCATTCTTAACCCCATGTGGCAGTTCTCACACCAGTGTACAGTATTCAGTGACAAGCTGTATTTGTATCTTCGACTCGAGACCACACTGATCATCCGAAATCCTATATCATTGTAGTTCAATGCTGCTCCGTAAAAATGGTACCAATTGATATATTTATTGTGTGCCAAGACAATTCCATTCATCGATGAATTCACGAAACGCGTCACAGGGTCGTAACCATAAAACAACGTCTTCAACCGCAAGCCGAAATTACAGTGCTGTCAGTAGACCTCGTTGGGAATATGGTCAACTGCGCTGCCTCCACGGGAAGTGGCAAGGCGTTTCTGCCAGTGATTTGTAGTGCGACGCACTGACGGACTGAGCAAGTTGTGACTTACTTGTCGGCGTTTTCCGATCTGATATCTCACTGGTTCAGAGAGATCGGGGGTGTATATCCGTCCTAGGCCCGATCATCCCGATGGCCCATAACGGCTGCAAGTATCGGCTGACAGCACTATGCGCTGACCAGGCTTCGTTCGTACTGAGCACCCTAAGCCTTCAATTCAAGCCCAATATGATATACATCACATTCACATATCTGTATCCTTTTCTTATCCATCACAAACTTCCCCTCGAAACACCGGCGACATAGCCAGACATACCAATGAACCCTGGCTTTATATGTACAGATACGACAAAGTGCGATCAAACCCGAGAAATCACAAAATGATATTGATGACGATAGGAGAGCAGCCAATAACGATGAAACCGCTCTGCACGCGCATTCGAGTCAGTCTCAGACGACGTGCAAGTGAACCTGAGGGGCAGGAAGAACTCACGAAATTGTTACCGTTGCAGCAAACGGTCTGTTGCGAGCAGGTGGCACCAGAACCTGTTCCACCAATAGTCATCGGGGAGCACGTAAGCCCGACCTGCGTGCCAGCAGGAGGCTTGGGTATTCCCAGAGGCCCAAAGAGACTGCTGATGACAGTGGAGGAGGCCTGTTACGGCACGGCCCCTTAGCGTTTCAGCTCATTGGGTCAGCAAGACAACCCTCACGTCCTGAACGCTAGAACAGCACTGCATGCTACCCGAGTTACAGGTATTTCCGCTGTTGCCGCGAGCTTCAAGGGCGGTCGGGGCAGCAGTAGCAACCCCAGCAAGGGCGATGGCCGAGACGACAACGGTAGAGGCGCGGATGAACATACTAGTATCAATTCGATGTAGGACTGGTGTAGGAATTGGGGGTTCCGCTATCCTGCAATGCACATTCCCAGTAGTATTTGTACCTCGAGCTCACTTTCCTGTGTCTTTCTCATGACCCCCACACTCACCCTCTATCAGGAGCGATACTGAACGTGGGTTAATAGGAAACCCAAGCGTCTTGCATTCACCACCGGTAAATTTCGTAAGACCATCACATATGTAACCGCGTTCGTCTTAGAACAGCGAGCGAACCTGTGCGCAGTCAGGGAATGAAGTAGTGACACATAAGCAAAGGGTTCATTCTACCGCATTCTCCCCGACATCAGAAATCAGAATCTCTGATCGCATTGTTCCGCAACAAAGACGCTCTGCCGGACTCTGCGGGAAGACAGATGGTCGCCGTGAGGAAGGAACGTCCTCAAGGGGGTTCAGCGTGTTGTAGTTGAGGGAGAACAAGCCGTGATACTGTAAAAGACGACGAGGTCAGTTGCATCGAGGTATGTACTGCCAGTGTCAATGTAACAAAGCAACATCGGATCAAAGACATTAGGCCAGTTTCCCCGCGTGATCGATAGGAGCGACTGCGGTCGTGACCTGTCCATACCTCACTATCGATATTATCAAAACATGAATTGGCAGAGAGGGAAGGAAGCTACCTGACGACCATTCCTGTGTTGCCAGCCCAGTAGGAGTACAACCCGATCCGGCAGAGTCCAGCGCCGTTGCGTACATTCCAAGGTTCAGCACCTCATGGTATCCCTTGTACTATATCCTTGGGGATATATGATCCTGCATAAGTACTAGACGCGGATTCAAAGTTGAGTCAGCGTCAAGGACATTGGTGTATGTGGAATGAAAAAGTGCCAAGACGTCGCACAGAGAGCGGCCGGCATCAGTTCATTTGTGGGACGCCCAAATAAGGAATTTCACGGACATAACCCACCGACTGAATTGAATCAAGACGGATCACGAACTTCGTCTGTCGCGAAAGACATTGTTACCCAGGTGTCTGTTGTGAACGAGGGTCGCAAGGGACGATTCTGTCAATGACGCCTCCACAAAACAGCGTTCATCCTCAGGTAATCACAACCAGAATGATGTAGAGCCACTGCGCCCGAGTACTTTGGGCGTGTTAACGTTGCTGATCAGACGATTCAGCCACGCCGTTCGGGCCCATCGGGTGCAAAATAGATAATCAAATCCGTGACAGACCACTCAGGGACCCATCTGGTGTTTCGCTTACGCTAACCACATTCAGTATAGTACGGCTATGGCGTCACATCGAGGTTTTCCGTTCCGGCAGCTTGGGCGAAACTTTGCATATTGACACCAGCAAAAACGTTTCAATCAATCAAACCTAGTAGTACAAAATCCAGTACACCACAAGACTACGTATCCATATCCATGTTTTTTAATTTCTATTTCCTCGAGCAGACACCTCGACACCACCTACATCCAAACCTCACAGGAAAAAAAAAATTCATGACCCCGACTTTACGCTTACAAATGACTTATTGCCATTAGATTCGAGTGATCACGCGTTGATGGTGATGGGAGAGCAGCCAGTCACGATGTTACCGTTCTGCAAGCGCATTCGACTAAGTTACAGGTGACGTGCAAGCGAACGTGAGGTCGACTTACGAAAGTGTTGCCAGAGCAGCAAACGGTCTGCTGAGTGCAGGTGGCGCCAGAACCAGTTCCACTGACGGTGATAGGGGAGCAAGTAACCCCGACCTGAGTGCCGGCAGCGGGCAAAGGGATGTTCAAGTACCCAAAGAGACTGTCGATGACAGTGGAGTCGGACTGTCAGGGGTTCTTTAGTGCTTTCAAGCCTCTGTTAGCATAAAACCTCACGCTCTGAACGGTGTTGCAGCACTGGACGCTACCCGAGTTGCACGTGTCGCGGGCCTCAAGGGCGGTCGGGACAGCAGTGGCAACTCCAGCGAGGGCGACAACGGAGAAGGCAACGGTAAAGGCGCGAATGAACATGTTGGATACAATTCGATGCGAGTGAGCTGGTGTTCACAGTTGATGAAGGAATGGGAGTTCTTGCTTCCTGGAGCGCATACACCGAGCCTTTATACCTCGAGCTCACCTTCCTGTGTATTTCACGACCCCTACCATCACCCCCTATACAGGAGCGGTACTGAACGTGCGATGACGGAAAAATCCAGGGTCCCATATTCGTTTTTGTCGAGAGCATCACATGTGACCACGTCTGGTGACCCATCCTGCGTACAGTCAAGGAAAACGAGTCGCGAAAAACATCAAAATCCGAGGCCAAAGGGTCCACCGCATTTCCCCCGGCATCAGACATCAAAGACCGACTAGCTCTGATCCCATCGTTCCGCAAACGGAGGGCACGGGGAGATGGATGGTCGCCGCAAGCCCAGAGAAACCTTCACGGAGGTTATCGATTCGGTGGCGCATGCAGGCCACACGAGACGAGACACTCTGCAAGACAACAAGGTCAGTGGGATCAGCTAACTGCCATTGAGGGGGAACGCGAAGAATTGCAAACAATATAACAGTT
>JBBPOF010001269.1:0-11284 GCA_038091315.1 Porphyrellus cyaneotinctus | reverse complement strand
ATGGCCCCTGAAAAGGAGCCAGATTGAACGTGTATTGATCGAACAACTGGGTGCCTTACATTCGTTACTGTGAAGTTATGTCAAGAGCATCGCATTTATGGTCATGTTCGTCTGCGGGCGGTGAGTCAAGCCCGCTCGACCAGGGAGATGAGAGGGTCCAGGGGAAGGTGAGAATGTGAAGATGAGACATGCAAGCAATGCTATCCCTAACCGCATTTCGCCCGACATCAGCCGCCAGGTCGGACTAACTAACTCTGGTATGGTCATTTCGCAAACGAGGACGCAGGGTCGGCGCAGGAGAACAAATGATTTCTCTAGGCAGGAACAACCTTGATGCATGATAGAGCACTTGAAGTGCAGCGTCGTGCGGCTCGTTGGAACCTCGTGACTCGTCGGAAGAGGACAAGGCAGTGGTATCGACCCACTTGGGGCAGGCATGGTGGGGAGGATTGAAGATACTAGACCTTCCCCACCCCTGTTCATGCGGCATAACTGTGCACATCGCTAGTCAACATTCATAAACTACGAGGATGCACGACCAATTCACCCTTAGGACTAATGTCATTCTCAGACTCGAAGAGTCACCATGTGAAACGTGATGAATTCCGAGCAGAATACAACTTCAGTATCATTGATAACGGTGATGACTGTGCATGTCGAGTGGACAGTGCTCCAGTTCATTCAAGTTGGACAGACAAAGTCTCTAAACCGTGGAAATTTACCGTGGCGGTGCGGAGTGCAGCATTTTAGAAGACGTGACGGACTTGAGGCTCCCTGCATATCGGTTTCCCTTCTGCAAGGGGTTGACCTGACCAGCCAGCATGGGATAAATAATAATTGAGAACTTCAAGGAAACCGCGATATACTGCACATAGTCACAAACCGTCCCCACAGCCATGATCATCTTATTTGAGTGCCCTTGATTCTCCGACCTGGGCGTCGAAACCAGTGCATCGACCATGATCCGGGTAAGTTCCATTTGTTCACCCAGTACCCATGCCATCCATTGAAAAACATTTTTCAGTGAGTTTGATTTTCAAGTCTTTAGATTTTGGAAAACCTATCCGGGTGCACCTCAAAATGAACTGATTGCGGCCAGCGCTCTCTTCACGTAATTCCTCGTACCCCCTAGGTGTACTTGATGTTTACTTACACAACCCTGAAACAACGCAATCGTACCTTCATCAGACCATGCCCGTATACAAGCAGGGTATCACGATGTAGGGGACTTTTTGGAATTTACCTGATCGAATGGGGTTATGCTGGCAACGCTGGAACACGAGTAATGTAACCTGCTTGTCCCTTTTCCATTTTCGTGGTTTATGAACGTTGACCAGTGAAGCGCGCGGTTATGCTGCATGAACGGGGGAAGAACTAGTGTCTTCAATCCCGTACCATTCCGGCCTTTCGTTACTCAATGCCACCTTTCCCTCTTCACACCTCACGGAGTCGCGACGTTCCAATGAGCCGCACGAGGCCGAACTTCAGGTCCCCCATCAAAGTTGTTCCTGCTTAGAGAAATTATTTATTCTCCTATACCGACCCTGCGTCGTTCTTTGCAAAATGACCATACCAGAATTGGTTAGTCCCTGGCGTCTGATGTCGCGCGAAATGCGGTGTAGCTGGCTTTGCTTGCATGTCTCTCCTTCACATTCTCACCTTCCCCTGGACCCTCTCATCTCCCTGGTCGAGCGGGATTGACTCGCCGCTTGCAGACGAACATGACCATAAATGCGATGCTATAACTTCACAGTAACGAATGTAAGGCACTCCGTTGTTCGATCAATACACGTTCAGTCTGACTCCTTTTCAGGGGCCATGATCTGCCGCATGAATGGCACAGCATGGAGAGATCAAGGTATAAAAACTAGGGGTGTGCATCATTGACCAGCACCAAAGCCGACTTCCCTCATTGTAAACACCAGCTCGAATATACTCCAACATGTTCGCTCGCGCATTCACCTTTGTCTTCATGGTTGCTGCCCTTGCTGGGCTCGCCGCCGCCGCTCCGGCCGACCTCGAGGTTCGCGGCGGAAGCAGCACTTGCAACTCTGGCAGCATCCACTGCTGCAGCAGCGTCCAGCAGGTCAGGTCTTTCTCTCCCATGCCAGCGACCTGAAAACGCTAACACGTCATTTCCTAACAGGCTAGTCACCCTTACGTCATCGGGTACTTTGGATATTTCGGGCTTCCCGCCCCCTCTTCTGGGACTCAGGTCGGGTTTACGTGCTCCCCTATCTCCGTCGGTGGCACTGGATCTGGTGCTTTCTGCACCCAGCAAACCGTTTGCTGTGAGGGCAACAACTTCGTGAGTCCATCACGTCGATCATGTCTTACATGTTGTCGGAGACTGACTTGAACGGGTGTACAGAACGGAGCAGTTGTGACTGGTTGCTCCCCCACCGTCATCAACGCATAAATTCTCGTCTTTATGGCAATATGCCATCTTAAGAAAAGCGTGGATTTGTAAGGAATCGGTGAAGCCTGTTTTGAGGCTTCTGTTTTGTATCGAGATATATATGTGGTGTATTGGGTTTGATTGATGGTTTGATTAATGGGTATTGAATCGAGTTGACTATGTTCGGTATGAGCGAGAACCTGAACCTCTCATTGGCGCATGAACCATCGACAGAGCCCCCGAGTGTCCCAGACCTCGTTGATCTGATCCCTTTGAACGATGTTGACAGATTGATATTAACAGATCGATTCTGGAGATTCGGCAAAACAACGTGGTCGATCAGTTGATCGAATGAGGTGTCAACTTCAAGGCAATTTACGTCACATCGCCACTGTCACCTCGTCACGACAACTCTGCCAGTTCGGCCAACACCTCACCTCCGCAAGTTCGTATAGAACCGTAGTGTTCAAATCCACTCAATTCATGATTTCGACGTAGCACCGGTATCTTGAGGCGGCGATAGCCGTACTATATTAAATAAATAGACAGGAGTGGTGTACATCAACGTGGGGCAAGCGAGGGGTGAGGAGTGACCATCGCACTCCTCTTTGACCTTGTCTCGGGGAAATCTGAGATCTGAGGCCAGGCAAGACTCCTTTTTGGCTGTCTGGCGGTGCGACATCGATGATGGGGCGCGGCAGGAACGGTCGTAGTCGAGGATGTACTCGCACACCGTCACGCATTTGTCAAACGTCGACATCCACGCCAATCTCGCCCATCTCCCCAAGGCACGCCGCCTTCACCGTCATCCTCACAATCCTCCAGGCGCCGGCCCAGTCCTCTCGTCCGTGATGAATTCGCCCTCAGATAGAACACGTCCCACTCCTGCACCGGCATGGTGATTGCTCATTAGACTGCTCTTCAATGATTGTGGACTTAGCATGAAATAAATTATTTACAAATATTAGCCGTGGTGTAACTTGAAGCTTAACTACACATCTTGAACTCAACTGCAAATTCTGCTGCCCACCATTCTGCCCCAAGTTGGTCGATATCACAGACATTTTCATCTCGCTGAGTCACGATGTGCCAACGAACCGCACGAGGCCGAACTTCAGGTCCTCCATCAAAGTTGTTCCTGCCTAGAGAAATCATTTGTTCTCCTGTACTGACCCTGCGTCGAAATGACCATACCAGATTTAGTTAGTCCCTGGCGCCTGATGTCGGGCGAAATGCGGTTATGGCTGGCATTGCTTGCACGTCTCTCCTTCACACTCTCTCCTTCCCCTAGACCCTCTCGTCTACCCTGGCCGAGCGGGCTGGACTCGCCGCTCGCAGACGAACATGACCATAAATGCGATGCTCTTGGCATAACTTCACAATAATGCATGTAAGGCACTCGGTTGCTCAATCACCACACGTTCCGTCCAGCACCTTTTCAGGGGCCATGGTCCGTGCCATTCATTGCACAGGATGGAGAGATCAAGGTATAAAAACCAGATGTGTGCATCGCTGACCAGCACCACAGTCGACTTCCTTCATCTACTGTAAACACCAGCTCTCTCTCTCCCATCGAATCTACTCCAACATGTTCGCTCGCGCATTCACCTTTGTCTTCACGGTCGCTGCCATTGCTGGCCTCGCCGCCGCCGCTCCGGCCGACCTTGAGGTTCGCGGCGGAAGCAGCACTTGCAACTCCGGAAGCATCCACTGCTGCAACAGCGTCCAGCACGTCAGGTTTTCCTCTCCCATGTCAGCGACCTGAAAATACTAACGCGTCATTTCCTAACAGGCTAATAGCCCTTTCGTTGGGGGGCTCTTTGGATATTTCGGGATTCCCGCGCCCTCTTCTGGGACTCAGGTCGGGTTTACGTGCTCCCCTATCTCCGTCGCTGGATCCGGATCTGGTGCTTTCTGCACCCAGCAAACCGTTTGCTGTGAGGGCAACAACTTCGTGAGTCCATCACGCTCATCATGTCTTACACATTGTCGGAGACTGACTCGAACGGGTGTGCAGAACGGAGCAATTGTGACTGGTTGCTCCCCCACCGTCATCAACTTGTAAATTTTGGTCTTTATGGGGATATGCCATCTTAAGAAAAGCATGGATTTGTAAGAACATGGTAAAGCTATAAGCGTTTCGAGGTTTCTATTTTCTATCGAGACCATGTATTGGGTTTTATTGAATGATTATTGGGTATCGAGTCAAGTCGAGTAACCACGTCCGCGCATTGTCCGGTATGAGCGAGAACTCTCGTCGGCGTAAACCATTCCGACGCAGCCCCCGAGTGGTCCAGACCTCGTTGATCTGATTTCTTTGCACGATGTTGACAGATCAGATCGATCGCGGAGATTCGGCAAGACAATGAGCTCGATCAGGTTGATCGAATGACGATTTGCATTCTGACGACTTCTGTCAACCCTAGGCGATTCGCGCCACATCGCCGCTGTCACTTCACCCTCCAGATGAAACATTCCCAGGCGTTCTAGAACTAACACTCTCACAGTCACGGGGCCCATGTTGAAAAGTCGTATGCCGGGAACGCAACTTGCGGATGAGGCGTGACGAACGACGGCAGATGTTATTCGCGATAGCGGACGAAGAGAGATACAGTACGACGCGACTACGAGATAAGTACCGTATTATGTAAGCAGCACCGTAGCGAATGATTCTACTCCAACAGCCCACACCTCCGCAAGTTCGCATAGAACCCTAATGGCTGAACCCACTCAATTCATCATTTCAGCGTGGTCCCGGTAACTTGCCAGTCACACCAAAAGAGTCGTATCTCAACAAGATTACTCGAAAGTAAGCTAGCAGGAGTGTTGGAGGAACTACTGGTGTGTGTACGTCAACGTGGGGCAGGCGAGGGGTGAGACGAGCGTACATCACATCCCGTTCAAGTTTGACCTCATCCTCATCCCGGAGGAATCTGAGATCTATGGCCTTGCAAGACTTCTTTTTGGTCGTCCGGGGGTACGATATTGAGGCGGGACAGGGACTAGTCGAGGATGTACTCGTAGACGTGCAATATCCGTCAACCGTCAACATCCGCCCATCTGGCCCACTCCTCCCCAGACACGTCGCTTTCACCGTCATCCTCACAATCCACCAGCTCAGCAATGTCCCTCCCGTCCATGACGAGTTTGGCCTCTGATGGAAGATCAAGGGCATCACATCCAACTCCGGCGCCGGCATACTCAACAAAGAAAGGCAAAGGCAAATCTCTCCCACCAATCCGCACTGCCTTCCATAGCCAAGGGCAGCGACACCGATATCTCGTCCCTCTTCGACGCCGCCTCTGCTTCCGAAGCTTACAGCGCTGCCAACAGCTACAAGGACCATGTAAAGTGGTCCGACGACGCGCACGCAGCCCCTTCCGATTCCCTCTGTGATTGTGTCTGCCAATCATGGGTCGCCCCCAAACATGGCACGCAGCGTCAGTGGTGCGTAGACCATCGCCAGCGCTTCATCCTTAGTGTCGAACGGTCGCCTCATTCATAACTCTCCCGGCTATCTTTCGGTGTTCAACTCTTTGCCTTCTATTTTATTTTTTGGCTAATGAGGATGTTACACTCACTTTCCAGCTATGGTAGACCAAACTAAAAGTAATTATTCATTGTTAGATTCGTGCGTCGGGCATCTTTTTAACCTGATTTATGGTCGTATGCGTAGTCAACGAAGCTTTATTGCTCATCTCCCGGCATAAGCACTGACAACCACTCCATTCAAAGCATACTGCGAGATCAAGCATGCAGAATGTGCTCCATGCGGGCGTGCCATGGACGTTCCAATATCCTACGGCTGGCAAATGCCAACGTCTCACATCCATCATATTCCCCGCTTAGCCATCACCTGGATAAATAATATGCCATCTGACATGCGGCCACTAATTTACTCCTGTCGCGACACCAAACTTCCGACTCGGAGTCGCTCATTAGCTCATGTCAAGTACCCCATAGTGTCTGACCGGCGTATTGTCACGGCCGAGGTCTATCGGGTCACTTCTGAGACGTTTTCCACCAGATACACGTATGTCCTGTTGCACCGAGGGGAAGGTGGGTATCGAAAAGCAGTGGTTGTCGAGGTCAGCATTGGGAGAACCAACCCGATTTAGATGCTGAGGCACAACAACTCTCTTTCTCTTGGACAGGTGTCTTCTGGACCATGCGTTCTTCATCCATACGAAATCTGTTGTGGTCGTACGTTGGTCTTCACATAACCGGAATAGTTGTACCGTGATCCAATAGTAGCAGAGGACAACCGCTCGCTAGTGTCTGTCTCACTGCTACTACCTCGTGCCTTTGCATCCCCCGTGCTCTTGACCTCCAAAACAATCACCTTTATAGTCACTATGCATTTCAGATACGCCTTCGTCTCTGATTTCTTGGTCGCTTCTGCGATCCTGGCATCCCCTCACGCTCAGCCGTTTACCCCTGCTGAGCGAGATGTCTCGCCAATCAGGGCTGGTGCTTTCTTTAGCAAATGAGGTGTGCGTCGCCTTCGCGGACCGTGCCCTGCTTGATCTCATCCTGCCTCGTCCGACAGAACACATTCCAAGATACTTTCGGGTGCACCTGGTTCAGGTGTTTCTGCTTGGGTTGGTCTCAACCCTTTTTCGTGGGGTACTTTTCTTCTGGTCAGGATCATAATGGATATTAGTGAAGATGAATCCCAGTATTACACAGGTAACGAGACACTACCATGCCGCCCAAGGGTTATGTCGCTCATCTTTCATTCATTCATACAAGGTGTTTTCCAGCTTTGACTCGAGCAAGAGAATGTACGCGATGTGCCTATCTCTGCTGTACATGTCACTGTGGATTCTCCATGTTCTATACTCTTCCGGAATCTCTGAAATGTGCTGTTCAGCTACATGTCCGGACTAGAATAGAGCACTGATTCGTCGATTACTTAATTACCTGAGATCACAGCAAGGGTTTCATCACTATGGACAAGCCTGGAGAAGTGCATGGGCATGGAGTGTAACTTGTACATTATGCTCCTCGAGTTCCGACGTTGTCCTGAAGGCCCGTGCGGGGCCAAAATGTTCACTTGACAAGCCTGGGGTACCAGAGCAAGTAAAAGCGATCTATGATACCCACCTCTGCCGTCTCCATGTATGCCCAGTCACGTCGATAACTCAATCATTGAGGAGGGTGAGCGCCAAGTCTGTAGTGTTAAATTTACTTAGTCTATGCGGAGCGGTACAGGACAGTAAACGATCTGGACAAGCGTCGTTCCTTGATCTGCAAAGAACGCCCTTTCTCCAGCTCAACTTATCTAAAGGCCGCAAACATACCCCTCGACCTCGGCAGCGCGTTGGGCTCGCGGCGTTTCGAATCGCTCAAGGACGGGCCAAAGAAACGAACGTAACACACCTCGGTTATCGTCCGTAACGCCCTCGTGGTCACCTCCGCCCGCCATCCCAACAGCGGCGAATCGGACGTCTTGGTGTATATGTTTGGAAGCCACGTTCGGTGGGTTTTTTGGAGCGAGTGTGGAGCGTTGTTGCCGTCACATTGGATTAATTGTGCATAGAAGATACCTAGTGAGGCGCATTTGAAAGGTTGTGAGATCTGAGCGCGGTGGGGAGGATGGAGAACGTCGGGCGGGCTGTTCGAAGAGAATTTGCCTTTCTTGGAATACGGACTTTGTCGGTCCAACTTCGGTCCAACTTGAATGAACTGGAGCACTGTGCATCACCATCATCAATGATATAAAGGCCGCTCTAACATGTATTTTGCTCGGAATCCATCACGTTTCACGTGGTGTCTCTTCGAGTCTGAGGGTGAAATCAGTCCCCAAGGGTGAATTGGTCGTGTATCCTTCAATAGTTTATGAACGTTGACCGACGAGTGTCTACTATTCCTGCCCCTACTCAGTTAGTTGACACCACTTGCCTTGTCCACTTCATGCCTCGCTAAGTCATGAGACCTCGAGGTTCCAACGAGCCGTCCGATGCTGAATTTCAGGTCCATCAAAGTGGTTCCTGCCTACAGAGAAAAATTGTTCTCCTGCACCGACCCTGCGTTCTTGTGTGCGAAATGACCATACCAGAGTTATGGATAGCATTGCTTGCATGTCTCACCTTCACATTCTCACCTTCCCCTGGACCCTCTCATCTCCCTGGCCGAGCGGGCTTGACTCACCGCCCGCAGATGATCGTGACCACAAATGCGATGCTCTTGACATAACTTCACAGTAACGAATGTAAGGCACTCGGTTGTTCAATCACTACACGCTCAGTCCTCAGTCCTTTGCAGGGGCCATGGTCCGTGCCATTCACGGCATAGGATGGAGAGATCAAGGTATAAAAACCAGAGGTGTGCATCGCTGACCAGCACCACAGTCGACTTCCTTCATCTACTGTAAACACCAGCTCTCTCCCATCGAATCTACTCCAACATGTTCGCTCGCGCATTCACCTTTGTCTTCACGGTCGCTGCCATTGCTGGGCTCGTCGCCGCCGTCCCGACCGACCTTGAGGCTCGCGGCGGAAGCAGCACTTGCAGCTCCGGCAGCATCCACTGCTGCAACAGTGTCCAGCAGGTCAGGTTTTCCTCTGAGCTTTCCCATGCCAGCGTCCTGAAAATACTGATGCGTCGTTTCCTAACAGGCTAACAACCCTTTCGTCGGCGGGCTCTTTGGATATTTCGGGATTCCCGCGCCCTCTTCAGGGACTCAGGTCGGGTTTACGTGCTCCCCTATCTCCGTCGCTGGATCCGGATCCGGTGCTTTCTGCACCCAGCAAACCGTTTGCTGTGATGGCAACAACTTCGTGAGTCCATCACGCTCATCATGTCTTGCATGTTGTCGGAGACTGACTCGAACGGGTGTGCAGAACGGAGCAATTGTGACTGGTTGCTCCCCCACCGTCATCAACGTGTAAATTCTGGTCTTTATGGCATATGCCATGTTAAGAAAAGCGTGTACGTGTGAGAAATTGTTAAAGCTATAGGTGTTCTTTTTTGTATCGAGATATATATGTGGTGTATTGGGTTTTATTGAATGATTATTGGGTATCGAGTCCGGCATGAGCGAAAACTTCTCGTCGGCGCAAACCATGCCGACGCAGCCCCCGAGTGGTCCAGACCTCGTTGATCTGATTTCTTTGCACGATGTTGACAGATCAGATCGATCGCGGAGATTCGGCAAGACAATGAGCTCGATCAGATTGATCGAATGACGAGTTGCACTCTGTCAGCTTCTGTCAACCCTAGGCGATTCGCGCCACATCGCCACTGTCACTTAAGCTTCACCCTCCAGGCGAAAACACAACATACGACGGTGACACTCCCACGGCGACTCTGCCAGTGGGGCCCACACCTCCACAAGTTCGCATAGAACCCTATTGGTTGAACCCACTCAATTCATCATGTCAGCATGGTCCCGGTAACTTGCCAGTCACGCCAAAAGAGTCGTATCTCAACAAGATTACTCGAAAGTAAGCTAGCAGGAGTGCTGGAGAAACTACTGGTGTATGTACGTCAACATTGGGCAAGCGAGGGGTGAGACGAGCGTACGTTGCGGTCCCATTTGCCTCGTCCCGGAGGAACCCAAGGCCTGGCAAGACTTCTTATTGGCTGCCCGGCGGTGCGACATCAATGACGGGCGGGGCGGAGCAGGGATGCTCGTATGTAGCAGAGGACGTCTTCGTAGACGCGCAACATTTGTCAACCGTCGGGATCCGCGCCAATCTCGCCAATCTCCTCCCAAGACACACTGCCTTTCACCGTCATCCTCACAATCCACCAGCTAAACAACATCCCTCTCGCCCATGGCGAATTTGGCCTCTGATGGGAGATCAAGGGCATGACATCCAGCTCCGGCGCCCTTGACAACATCAAGGCCAGAAAGGCAAAGGCAAATTTCTCCCAAGGACAACGGCACCGACAACGCGTCCCTCTGCGGGGCCACCTCTGCTTCCAGCCCTCACGGTGTCGTCAACAGCTCCAATGACCATGACAGTGGTACTTTCTGCAAAGTTCTGATGGCGCTGTCCCAGCGGTGGCCAATCGAACGTCTTGGTGTGCATGTTTGGAAGCTGCGGGTACCTAGTGCGACGCGTTTGAAAGGTTGTGAGAGCGCGCCGGGGAGTCGGGCGGGCCGGAAACGTTCGAAGAGGATTTGCATTTCTTGGAATACTGCTTTGTCAGTCTAACTACTGAGCAATCAATTTACATCATCCTTGTAGTTTATGAACCTGCATGAACGGGGAAGGTCTAGTATCTTCAATCCACCACCATTCCTGCCCCTAGTTGGTCGATACCACTGCCTTGTCCTCTTCATGCCTCGCTGAGTCACGAGGTTCCAACGATGCCGAATTTCAGGTCCATCAAAGTTGTTCCTGTCTTACAGAAATCATCTATCCTCGTATACCGTCCCTGCATCTGTCGTTGCACAATGAGCCCCTGGCGTCTGATGTCGGGGGAAATGCGGTGTGGCTGGAGGCTTTACCTGCAACCTTCACATTCTCTCTTTCCCCTGGACCCTCTCGTCTACCCTGGTCGAGCGGGCTGGACTCACCGCTCACAGACGAACATGACCATAGATGCGATGCTCTTGGCATAACTTCACAATAATGCATGTAAGGCACTTGGTTGTTCAATCACCAAACGTTCCGTCCAGCACCTTTTCAGGGGCCATGCTCCGTGCCATGAACGGCACAGGATGGAGAGATCAAGGTATAAAAACCAGAGGTGTGCATCACTGACCAGCACCAAAGTCGACTTCCCTCATTGTAAACACCAGCTCGAATATACTCCAACATGTTCGCTCGCGCATTCACCTTTGTCTTCATGGTTGCTGCCCTTGCTGGGCTCGCCGCCGCCGCTCCGGCTGACCTTGAGGTTCGCGGCGGAAGCAGCACTTGCAACTCTGGC
>JBBPOF010001268.1:0-11295 GCA_038091315.1 Porphyrellus cyaneotinctus | reverse complement strand
CACTGCAGGTCATGACGTCCCACTCACCCCCTCACGCTTCTTTAAACTAGTCTTCAGCGGCACCGAGTTTGCATATTTATTCTCATATACAGGACCCAAATCTGGATGACAACGAAGTGCCATCCATGGACGAAGCGATAAGGGTGTTGCAATTCTTCCTTCCACATCCCTCCGTCGCACTGGATCAATCCCAGCGCATATTCGAATCACGGCTACGTACACTGGTACGAATGTTTGTCTGGTATCCACCTATAATCTCCAAGACGTTTCTTGCAGTTTGATCTCGTTATTAAACGATGGCTGAACATTCCCAGTGGATTCATCCCTTCCGACGTAAAGAACACTTCATCTATTGGAACGGAGAGCACACAGGACGTTGTTTTGAACTCAATTTCAGTATATGTTTTCCTGATCGTCGAATGCCCCCTTGACCGGCAAAGTGCCGAGAGCTGTGCTGGAGAAATATTCAAACCATATAGTCCAGTCTTGACTTGATCCTCATCTCCGTACTACAGGCGTGATGGGGCTTCTTAGATCGGATGCTCAACGTCAGTCATTCATTCCACATCAAATGGTGACCAGAGAAGAATCCATAAAGTCGATAAAATCAAACAAAAACTCGTCGATATGCTTCGTGAGTGATGTGTCATGTGGAACATGTGTTCCATCGGTCAACCACCATCTATACAGGCGGTGTCGGCTTTAAGCTGTCCAATGGTAGGCTCCCATGGTCGACTCTCGAAGGCGATCTGCGGGAAATGGGATACATGATCGTCAACTGGCCAGACGGCGTTGCTCGCGAGAGAGACAAGGGCGTGTCTGGCCTGAGTGCAGAGGATACGGACAAGCTCCACGATGCACTTTTTGTCGACGAACGACGTCTTCGGTTCATTCCATGCAACGAAGGTGTGGCCCGAGTATATATGTGCGAGGCAAAGATTACTAAAATCGTCACCAGATAACAACGACGGGGTAGGTTCGCCAGTCGTCATGTCGAGCTCGGACAGATCTTACGGGAGCGGTCGTTCGGTCGCGGGAAACCAACTGAGGTTCAGAATGTATGCATGCCCCCACTCTCACAAGAGGCGGCGTGTGTAGGTGGTGGATTTCACTCCACGCTTATTTATTCAGTGGAATATGGTTTTCATGTATGCACTGCTCTACAGGTATGAGGTGGACGTCGCTTATATGTAGATAAATAACCGTTCTCAGTATCGACGTGTTCATCCTCTGGCAGTACGATAATAATACAATTTTTGACGCCAAGGGAATGCCCAAAGTTTACATTGTACAACAAAGTAATATACAAATGGCTCATCCGTATCGGCATGGGCCATGGCATTGTCAGGTACCATTATCTGCCACCACACATCAATTCGCATCGTCCTGAGGAGCCAGAGACACCACCAATGGCATTTGGACTCCGCGGTCAAATTCGCCCTCAACCATCGGCGCCATGAGTAACGCCAGTTGTCGTGTGATCCGTTCAGACTTGTCCGTCATCGCGAATTCGAACTTGCCCACCAACGTCGACAGGAATGTTTGAAGCTCGATGATGCTGTGGATAACAATCAATGATACTCCCCGTTACGAAACAAAGTTGAAACCGTACGCAAAACGCCATCCTATGCACGCCCAAGTGCCACTCAGAAACGTTAATCTATGACGATGGTAAGTAAGCGAATGAGAGTCCTATAGAACACGGCGCGTAGATGCGCACAAATTCGAGTATACGCCAATGTGAGGCTGTTTCCTCTCGTCCATCGCGCCGTTCAACCAGCGGTCGGGTTTGAACTCATGTGCGTCCTCACCCCATAGATCTTTATTCCTGCGATGACACGCCTAGTTATTCGTCTGAAACGTGCTTAGGAGAGCGAAACCCACCGATTGTATGCGGCAATGGATATCACGATCTCGGTACCTTTGGGAACAAGCACTTCGTCGATCATATTTCCCGATGTGGTAAGAATTGGCTTGGAAAGTGGAAGCATGTTATCCTGACTAGCCATCCGCATCGTGTGGGATTGTGCTGGATAGAGGCGTAATACTTCCTGTACAGGAAATTAAGAGGGCACACATATAGCGAAAACCGACTACCTTGATCACCGCATTCAGGTAGGGCATATCCTCCAAATCTGTAGCCGTGAGCTGTTCATCGCCGCGTGCGTAAACAGCCGCCTCCGTCTTCCTTATCTCATCTCGTAACCTTGACTGAATGTCAGAGTGCCGCGCAAGTTCCAATAGCACCCAAGATAAAGTGCTTGCGGTAGTCTCGTGACCTGCGAGTAGAAGCGTACTGTATGCAACGTATACACGGCCTGAATGACAAGAAATGGGATATGACCAATAAAACATACCGCATTTGCGCATACAGCTCTTCTTCGGATAACTTTTTCTTCGCAGTCGCATCCATGTTGGCTTTGACTGCGAGACAGTCAACAAGACTGGCCAGGAACGGCCAACGTAAAGGTAACGTACCGAGGAGGCCAAGGATGACCCGATTGTCCTTGCCTTGCAAAATTGCATCTGCCTTCTCCCGGATCAATTCCTTTGCCACAGAGGTAACTGTTGCTTTCATATCGCGCGCACTCGCAAGTCGGGGGTTTGATCCGTTTGCGGCCATCCAATAGAGTATTCCCATCGGGACATATTTCAAGGCCGATAGTATGAAAAGCTCTTTTGCAGAGGGCAGACCGAAAACGTTGTTGCTAGAACGAGGTCATGCGGTAGCCCAAGTAGAATTAGGAGGAACTGACAGGTGATTTTTGTACTTCTTTGCGAGTGCATGCAAATCGTCTTGAACGGCACCGAATTGCACATCGAATGCGGCTGTCGAGACGGTGTGCGATTCGATCTTACCGGGAGGAAATAAAAAGGATCATACCACGACCGATCACATCTAATGTTCCACGCGAGATCAAGTCTACAACGTTGATCACGACCCCCTGACCATCGTTGCTCGCGATAGTCTCCAACCATCTCATACTTACAGACTCCGCGCAATCTCTGAAGATCGGCAAGAATCCTTTACACTTGTTCAGGCCAAACCCTGGTAGCATTATACTCTTTTGACGCTTGTGGACCTCACCTATCACAGATTGTTATTATTTCAAACGAAAGTATCTAAGAAAAAATAGCGCCGTACCGTCAGCCCAGACGAGCCCTTCTCCATGTAACATGTGCTCCATAGCACGGACATTAGGTAACCTCTGATAGTTGTAGCCGCTGAATATCTTCTGTAGAGCCTTCGGATCTGTGACCAGGAGTCGATCCTCCTGTTATTTATTAAGATAGAGTGGATGGATGACGTTGTGAAGACGAAATGGAAGAGCAAGTGGACCTACCCCGAAAACGCTCTTGATCCGAATGACGTTGCCATACTGATTCTGCCACTCAAAGTCATTCTCACCGACTGGACCTTGGAATAACTCGAGCAAGTGGCCTAAACAGTGATAAGGAAGCGCTTGACGGGAGGTCACAGAGAAAGGACCTGCCGACGATGAACGAAGGTGACTTGGGGCCGCAGATCATAGACAATGAAGGGCGGGTGAAACGCTTGAACAATGCATAAACAAGGATCAGGGTGGCTAGCCACATAGCGGTGAAGGAAGAAATCATAGTAGAGAAAAGCACCTTTCAAAGCGATTGCAAGTGGTGCTAGTATCGCGACACATCATGGCCGGGTATTTGTAGTGTACAAGTAGGGTGGTGATACTGCGGGCTGGCGGGAATGATACTGTCCCGTCGGAGTGGAAGGTGTAACACCGCTTACCATGATTTGGAGGACCCTCGGTAAGTCTTCTCAAAGTGCTTGATCATGTACCATTCCGTTGACAATATTTGCTGGTCGTCGAATGACGCTTCGACCCCGTAATTCGTATGGTGGTCGGTACTCTGTGGTTCAACGAGAATTCGATCACGTAACCCATTTAGGTATGTGTGACCGTGACCGCCCCGCCATCACGTCACTGCTCCCCTAATTGAGCATCGTCACCCAACCATTACATGGCCGCCATTTCATTTCGTGTGGCTCTGCTCAAACATTATCAATAACACTGCTCACGATAACAACGTAGATATTGTACCCAAGATTTATCGTGATCTGGGCGGACTGAATTCACACAATTAAGTACGTCCCAGTACCTCTTATTCTTTTCATAAAGGTACTTACTACTAGACGGTCAACAGAACTCTACTGTCTTAGAAACGATACATGTGGTGTTACTCAAAATACATACATGTGCCGCTTGATCCTGTGCACATACTCCATCAATGGCCGCGAAATCTGACCGTGCCGCAGTTTCATCCATCATTGGCTGCGACGCCACTCGGGTCGAGGCTGGATCTATAACACGCCTCGGGCGGTCACGGTCACACATACGAATGGGCTACGTGAGTTCGAGGTCCGGCTCGAATTTTTCATCCCTCCTTCAACCTAGCATTATGCTTCTTTGTCGGTCCTCGCCTGTTGTATGACTACTTCAAAGAAATGTATCAAGTAAAAACCAGTGTCGTACATCAGCCCGAAGAATAGGTATATGTCAGGGTGTCAAATATATACTCTGCAGAGCTTTCGGGCTTGTGACAGAGTCAATCCTCCTGGGATGAACTTAGGTACCCGAGACACCAGATAGAGCATGCAGAAGCAGACACGTAGGGACGACATGTTGGAATCACTCAATTCAAAGGGTACTTTATCCAAACAATATCTTGTTGGCCTCCTCCACGAGTGCCGCATTAGCATCGCCCGTAGCAATGAATGGTTCGAACCCGGTCGCCTGACGGCCTTGCGCAGTGCTTATATCCCGTGGCGTCGCTCTGCCTTGGAATTTGGATTCTCCCTCGCCTCCAGGAAAGTCTCTTAAAGATGTGTTTTCACGAGTTAAACATAGATCCTAAGTGTGTATTAGGACTCACGGCGCAGGGAGACCATGGACAAAGTGTGCCCGTTGGGTACGGAGGTACGAGGCGCTGTTAGATAACGTTTAATCACGGCCACACATATTATTAAGAACAAATCTCACTTTTTCACAGACAACGGGACGGCCGGAATGTATAACACCGATGAGTCCTCATTACCCCTATGTTCTGACTCCACGGCATGCACCGTATCGCAATGCCCTAGTCAGTCGGCCACGATTAGTCTTGCGCGTCATGTTCTGTCCTGCAATAATGGATATTCACAATATACTTGATCTCCGGGCTCAATTCTCGGAATGGACACCATCGTCTCCCCAAGTCTCAAGTGCGGATGCGTGGCTTCATTGAGTTCCTGCGTCTTGCCAGGCACGCTGCCAGGAAACTCGCTACCTTCCAAGTTTAATTCCCAGTCCTCCGCCGCCAAACTTACCTCCTGTGCCTTCCCGAGAGACTGGTCCGTTCTCGCAGCAACACGCGGTTTAAAGAATGGACGTAAGATGATATATGCAGTTGCAAGCGAAAGCATGGGAAGGACGCGCAGGGTGCCTTCATTAACGCCTGTGGAGGACATGGACGTCCAGCCTTGCCAACAGCGAAGGATCGTGCACTGGTTCCTGCATTTGAGTAGGGTATGAAACAATCTGAGTCAATAAAACATGTGCGCAAAACTCACGGTGCATTGTACAGATCTTGTCTTGCGTTTGCTCTCCAAGTCGCGTCGAACGAATCGAATGTCTCCCAGCCATTCTGACCACCACCAAGAATCTTGTGCCATACTCTTCTGAATGCTGTATCTTCCCAACGCTCGACACTTCCTCCGTCGATATGTGGTCCAATTGTAAACGAGCGATCCCCGGGAGTGCGCATACGTAGGCGGTCAAAGTAGCTGATGGGCGTTGTAAAATCGACAGAGTCGGGAAAATGGGCGGAGGAGTGCCAAAGGGATAAAAGAGCCTTTTGTGTATTAAGCAGGGAAACGTGCGTACGCGCATAGATCTGTTGTTTCGAGTTGTACAGCTCGTATGCTTGTATATTCTCCGGAGGAAAACCTGCCAATAAATATGATGAACGCCGCAGACAGAGGGCTTATAGAGGGTGATACCTTTTACTGGGTTTGCTGCGATATAGTCTTTGATGTGAGCTTTCCAACTTAGGGCTTCCTTCAAGTCATTTTCAGTGCTTTCGGAACTGGTGAGATGGCGTATACTCACTTCTTTTGGAACACCCCCTGTGATAACTACAACGCCGATCTTTCGGATTGCATTCCTTTGGTCTTCCGACAAGCCGTTCTTTACCTCTACATACGAGATACGCGGAATGATCTTGACAAACGATTGAGGATACCGACCACACAAAATAGGGGAAAAGCTTACGTTTGCTCCACGAGTGATGATTTCCTGCACACGAGGCTCAAGAGCCTCCAACACACCTTTCCAGGACAGCTCCAGCGTACGGGGCGTCACACCCATGTCACGCAGCACGTCTTTCTTCACGACCGAAAACCGTGCCGGAAGTGGTGCAACGTCGGTATTCGGACCAAGAGTTGTAAACACGTCGGCGATAGTGCCGCCTTTCCTCACCCTGGTAGCTTCAGTTGCCATGCCCGCGAGGGGATTTGCATAAGGAGTAGGGAAGGAACATCGCACATGTGCTCGTGAGGGAAAAGAAAGGCTTAGCTTGCGTAGTAGCATTGGAGAGGTAATTAAGAGTGCACAGATAGCGGAGAGGTCCTTTTTCTAAGAGAAAATTCGGGCGAACCCGGAAGGTAGACGTTTCCTATCAGGGACTTTTAACTGGCCATTAATATTGACGGACTAGTCCTTTTCTTTGCTCAAGGAACACATTTTCCCTGGCCATCGAGTCACGGCAATGTACTTTCATACATAAAGGAGGGTTTGAAAGGTTTCATTTGGCGGGCACCACTGGACAATATACTTAGAAATGTAGTTGCGTTCCCAGAATGTCACACGTAGTCGCAAAATGTCACACCCAGCTGCAGAATGTCACACCCAACTACAGAATGTCACAAGGGATGTAAAATGTCACTCTGTCAAAATTGTCACACTTCCCCCTTTAATTTTGTCCAAAGGGGCCCCTCATAAGAACTTGGCAGTGTTCAGGCTACAACCCGTGGCGCGCCCGTGCGTATTAGCCATGACCGCACACGATCGATCCCTAATATGATATGTAATATACGCAGCAAGTTCCTTCAGCCTTCAACGACTTCTTGGTAGGATGCTGGCAATTGAAAGCCAGAAAACCAACCTCGAGCCCATCCGTGACGCTCCCGATGAGAGCACAAGTGACCCACCCCCAGCGTATGATGCATTGTATGAATCCAGCTCTATTAGTGGCGTCGGTCGACAACCAAGTACCTCTGCCCATCCTGGCCCAGTCGCGGGATCCAGCAGTGACTCACATGGCTCTGACTTGGCAGGTCCAAGCATCCCGGTCCAGTCAAATGTCGACGGATCATTTCCACCGCAACCTTCACTCGACCGTCACCCATCTTCTCCCAGAAAAGACATCCCCCAGGCATTGACTCAAAAATTACAGGCGCGTAAGAGCACTTCCTGGATCTCACACTTGCCCTTCGTATCGACCGTCTCTACCAAACGGGTTCGCCAGTCCCTTTTATCGGTGGTGAATGACCTCGTCGTCGGTTCCCCGGTTCGTGCATGCAATGAGAACGCGTACGACACGCTCGCTTCCATCGCGGAAACATGTGCCGAACATAAAATATCTCTGTCTAACCTACTCCAGGAAATGTTCATCGCAGAGCACACCCCGCTGTACTGGGCTGTCGCCAACTACCGTCCGGAGCTGCTCGTGGCGTTGTTTATCTATTCTCGACCGTTATCCGTCCATACTATTTCGGATATTCGGCATGCGTGCCTCGTTAGCTCGAATCAGATGCTGTTCCATGCACTTCGAGTGCGTCGCCCTCCGTTCGACAAGACAGATGGCATTCAGGTACCGAGTTCGCAAACAGGTATGCTTTATTTAGTTGTTGTTGACCTTTCCGAGGAATGAGGGGTGACACGTTCGATAGCCTCCACTAATCTGCTGATGGGTAATCGACCCTTGGATGATATCAGCATAGAGCAGGCCAGCGATCAAGCATTTGTCATTTCCTTCGACATCCATCTTTGGCACACGCGGATGAAAGCAGTTGGTCAAGTTGGCATGGAATTTATCGTATGCGGTAAGTGTACATGTCGATCATAGCCTCCTGTCCCGTGCCAAACGCTTTGCATGCGATAGGCAGAATGTGGTCACTTGCCTTTTTCTCCACGGATCCTTCATCACCGCTCACGGCGTCTGCGAAACCAAGAAAAGGCACGAACACATGGCACGTCATGGTTAGCCTTATGGAGGCGAGTCCGCCTACCTTCTTCAATTCCCAACTCGTTGTGGACATCCCACATTCCTCAGTCCCCGAGCCGATCCAGGTGCCAAGACTGAGGGAGGCACGATCCACGGCGTTCCCGCCTTTAGGCAATGCGAAGGGCCAGAGTCAAATTTCAACGTATGACCATCATCATTACGGGCAGAAAAATTTACAATCTCGGGATAAGAATGCTCTTGCTTCTGGACCTTCACACGAGGACGGAATCGCTTCCTTACCATCGACCCACCCTCCACAAGGTTCATCCTCGTTCCCAGAATCGAGTCCTGCATGCGACCAACCCATTTCTATTCGCCTCGAATGCGGTATTCGCAAACTAGGCTGTCGTGCTGGAACAGGAGGTATGCACTTAAATTCTAGGATAGCCCCCCACAACTTGAACTTTAGTTGGTCCAGATCCCATGGAAAACCAAACATTGAAACCCGAAACATGGTCAGATCACGGTGTGGGTCATACGAATGCAGTTGTGGCCCCCCTCGGAGAAGGCCTCGCATGTCAATTGTTGTACGAGTGCGCGCCTATTCTGCTCATCTACGAGTTGTTTCTCAAGGACGCTGCAGTCATTCACCGTATCTACTTCCTGATGGTACACTGAGGGGGAGGTTGGAGGCGGGACTCGTAAAGTCGGAGCCACCCAAGCGCTGCATCATCTGTTAGTCTTCAGTTCTCCGGAAACCATTTCATTTCGGTTGTAAGGCTCGTGTTGTACTTAGGGGTTCGGCAACGACTCAACAAGTATTTGTCATGCGGTGCACTGCTTCTGACTACTCCGAGTCAGGGGCCTCTTGTGCAGGCGATTCATAACCATCACTTGCCCGCTTCATCTCGGCCGGCGGAATTGAATTAGACAATGGTCATTCGAGACAACGAAGACGACGTAACAGAGCCACTCACAAAGAGCCACACTGACGAACCCCCTTCGTACGAGACCGTTCAAGCTAGTGGCCCGTCCAACGGCAGACCTGCATACTCAGTCGATGACAAGTTGAAGAAACGTAGCTTTAGCGACGCCCTAAAGTGTGCTGGGGCTAACAGTGCGTCTGGTCCACCGGGTCCCAACTCACCATCGCGGCTCCCCTCCTCGGACGTTTCTAAGCAGGTCCGACAAACCATCTGCACACTCATTCGTGACCTCGTCCTGAATGCGGAGTCTCCCAATCTCCTCGACAGCTGTGCCAACGCATGTCGGACGTATCATCTTGATTTTCCAGCCCTTTTGCAAGACCCATTTATAGAACGTCACTCACCGATCTACTGGGCAATCCTGAAGAGCTGCGGTGCGCTCTTGCCATCGTTGCTCGTACACGCAGCCTCGCTTTCTCAGTCGACAATATCCGAGATACGCCTTGCCTGTTTGGTCACCGGAAACCAGGACCTCTTCCAGTCATTGCGATGCAAATGCGAATATCTGAGGGGACTGGCGCCGTTGAAGATGAGTTGCCGTAGGTGACGCCACACAGTGAACGGCATCAGTCGCATTGACGTTTGAAAAAGGTGCGGATACAATCGTGCTTGGCTCCGTTCCCAGCGACGCGGTATCAATACATGATTTGGATGGCCAAGGACCGTTTGTAGCGGACATGCGGATCAATCTCTGGCAGAAGAGGATGCGGGCCGTTGGTATAGTCAGTGTCGAGTTTATTGCACGAGGTCATCACCCTATCCGTTTTATCGCTGAATTGCTTGCAACTTACCCGATTTCCTCAAAGGCCGAATATGGTCCCTCAGGTTTACTACACCGGCATCAAGCACAGTGGTGGGGACGTGGAATATCGAACTTGGATTGCTAGAGTATAGTCCACCCACCTTCATCAATTCAAAACTGGTCATCGATCTGCCACCGCCATCCTTGAATTCAACAGGGAGTCCTGCGAACACGTCTCAAAGGAGCGAATTGATATCGTTATCGCCTCCACCTGATGGCCCGAGCAGGAATCCCGCTGCGCGATATCCTCCACCATCACCCACGCTATCCCAACCATCCAAATCCAACGCACCAAAAACCATAGAATTGCGTCTCAACAGCAAGGATCGCGTCGCGTATCGCGATTCAAAATTTCTTGAGCAATGGACGGGCAACGATTGCAACATCTACACCAACGCCATCATCGTTCCGCTAGGTGAAGAGTTGATGTATGAGTAAGTAATGAACCTTTATCTTGTGTGCGCTTGGCTTACCCCACACCAGCAATACCCCGTTCCTAGGGACGGATGGTACTTTGTATGCCCGTTTCGAGGCACGACTGGAGCAGCCAGAGTGAGTGGTGTTGACGGCAGGAAGGGACGGAACATTCAATCTGGTCAGCGCTTCCTCATCTTGGACGATCAAACCCCAAGTTTGCTTCGGCATTAATGCACTCACGTTGCAACTGCGGATCATAATCTACATGGTTTGATCGCACTAGTTCTGCGACAAAGCTGCAGCTGCTTCCCGTTTGCGAGCCTTCCTTGCCTTTCTCTTTTGACTACCGTTGCGCCTTTTCCCGAAGTAGGGGTTGATGATCTCCCTTAAGAGTTCCTTGAGTAATCCACCCTGATATGCGTTCTCTTTTGGGAAGAATCGATCCTTGTTCTTGGTGTACCTTGCGAGTTCGTCCAGGGTACGGAACTGCCGTACTGCACGGCCCGTCCTAACAGCTTCAATAAGGTCAACGATATTGACGTGTGCATCCCAAACGAGCTATGCGCGACGGCTTGAGCAAACGCACATGACGAAGATAACCAAATCGTGTCACCTACTTTGCGACATTCATCGACGCTGTCGGGGAGCGGCGCGATGCGGATGGCCTTGCAGAGAGCGTGCCACGCAGTGATGTCGTTGCCGTTGACGCCGTAGATGAAATTGAACTGCTGGACGAGCGCGTCTTGGAAGCCCTGACGAGCATCCGTGCGCGCAGGAGAGTTCCCTACCCAGCCAGAAACCTTGCAGAGACGTTCAAAGTTTTTCTGGGCAGAGGTCGCTGGC
>JBBPOF010001267.1:0-11316 GCA_038091315.1 Porphyrellus cyaneotinctus | reverse complement strand
CTTTCTTGTTGATGTCCTCGCGACGCAAGGGGACGCGTTTGTGCTCGGAGAAGAGTGCAAGACGAACTAGGTCGCGCGCTTTCTTATCGAGGTGCTAGTAATCAAGATGTACATGATTGGGACCACACAACTGCGAACACGGCGGACTCACGTCGTCTGAATCGCCACCATCCTTGCGTCTAAGGTCGACGTCCATGTCGACGTCTGCATGCATGTTCTGGCTATCGTCATCATCGTCATCTTCTGAGTCTGCACGCCGTCCCCTGGCGCGCTGCGAGTGGTACTGGGATGGCTGAGAGCGACTCGGTCCAGCGCGGGGCATGATGTCAATTAGAGGGACGCGCGTGACAATGACCGTGACCAGACGCGCTCCAAAGTCACGCGCCTTGTAAGTCATGACCTTGTCGCCCTTATTTACTATATGTGGTCTCATCAAATCCTGCTTGTGGATGATTTCCTGCTACGCTTCAACGCCTCCCGCTCTACATCCAGCGTCGCTGCTACGTGTGCGTTTTCGACCGTATGGGAGGGCTCATCGCTTCCCTGCTCTCGATAGAACGCTGGTCGCCGCCCTGATTCAAGTTGGTGCCCCGTGAGTGGGTCGCATGTCAAGCACTTATACACCGCATAGTACAGCCGACTTTCTTGGCCGATGCACAAAGTGTATCGTTATCATTGTATGCGTCGTTATTCTCGACCAATGCGTGACAGCAGTATGCCATTGGCCGACTCGTAAGCGGTTTGGGTGTCGGTGCGCTTAGTGCAGCTGTACCCGTGGTTTGTACGATGCATATATGCGCATTTATTCACTCATGCAGCTCTGGTACCAAGCAGAAACCCCCTACTTTGACGTATGTCATCGTTGGTCCGTCTGGAAATCACAGGTCAATATCACATTCGGTATTCCAGTCGCTTGTGAGTCTTGCTTGTGGCATCGAAATTTCGATCACAGTATTCATGGAGCTGTAGATTGCATTTCGATTGGAACCAGGTTCCAAGTTCTGCTTCTTGGCATATCCCAGTCGGTATCGGCGCCTTGTTTATGCCAGAAAGTCCAAGGGATGCTTCCAGTATTTTTTTTGCCCTTACTCGCTAGCAATTTACGCATTCACAGGTGGCTTGCTGTCCACGGCCGCCTTGATGATGTACAAATACCATTGGCACGTTTCCGCTCCAGCTGAAGTCCAAGACCACTACATCACCCACTACACCACCAGACTAGAAGCCGAGGAAATCTGATTGAGTGTCTGGTATGAGCCTTCAACAATTGACAGGGGCGAATTACTCCCTCTATTACAGTGCCACGGCGTTCCTAGTCGTCGGACTATTGGACACAAATTATTTTGTGCGGTCAATTTTGTGTGCACGTTTGGTGGCATTTATATGATGGAGCGCGTACGTCTGAGCCTGCTTGCCGTACTCTTGTGATTCTCACTTTTTTCGTGCTAGTTGGACGATGGCGACCACTTATTTATGGTGATGCCTGGCAGCGTGTTTGCTCGGTAGGGACAGCAATCAAACTTGTTGCGCATCCCGCCATCGGAAAGCATGCGCCTGTTTCTATGGTCTCCATATTAATTTTGAATCTAGTCATGATCGTCTCGGCGTGGTGTTATGTCACGACTTGGGCTCCGTGAGTACGCCCTTGGCACGCTCCCCTCCCATTCAGCCCCTCTGTATGTAGTGTGGATTTTGATTGGCGAAACCTTTCCAACGCGCGCGCGCGCCAAGCAGCGCAGACTCTCCACAGCAGCCAATTGGACGTGAAACTTCCTGCTCGCTTTCTTTACACCGTTTATCAGTAACACGATTGATTACCGGCATGGATATGCATTCACTGGTGCGTTTTCTCGTTTTAGGCTTGCAAAAGCGCTGATGAAGAGACAGCGTGTAATTTGATGGGCGCGACGCTGGTGTACATGTTGCTGTACGAGTCATCTGATATTTCTTTGGAGAATGTGGACATGGTGCATGTTCGTCTTGGTTTCTCTCACTTGCTCACCAAAGGCCGATAGATGTACACCAACCCGAGATGTAAGTCGTGGACACCCGGCCAATGGGCACCATCTGGGTACCTGGCCCGTCGAGATTTAGTCGAACAAACGAGGGCTGCGGGGGAGTGTAAACAAGGTGGTTTGGAGCCACCGGGAGAGCCAGAGGGCCTATGCTAGATGTGTAGGGTGAGTCTCATGGTGTGCGATTAAACGACGCCTAGTTTGCTCTGTGCCGATGAGCTACAGAACCTGTCATGGCCTTTAGGAATACAATTCACGAGTACGTGCCTCTTACCCCACTTGTCTGTAAAATCGACTGCATCCAACACAAATATTGTCAATGCCGCTGTTTACATAATTGTGTCTTCTCGGGTATTGAAGGGTCTCATTCCAGATTGACGCTGGAGAGATCATTTCCATCCCTCGTCAAGGTGAACGTGGCGGCATCCGCCCAAAATTCCAATACATGGGCAAACGAGTGCATGTGCTACGATAGGGAAAACGCAACGCTACAGTCTAGTTGGCGTCTGATACATACGCGAAGGTAGGTTGCGGTTTCTGGAAAGGGGGTGGGTGGGAGGAGCGCGCTGGCGATGGAATAGGCGTCTCTCTATGGAAACCTTTGTAGTAAGCCGGACGTCACGACGGAAAGACAATACCCGTATGAGATGGTTATTACCGACGAGAAGGCGGGCGCTGGCATGACGTGGGGTTAGACAACTTTGGTCGGATGATATGCCGACGTGGTGCTAAGAACGACGATCGGGTATGGATCACGGCTCTTGCCTGAGAAATGCCGACGTATTAGCATCGTCGTTCAAACGTTCATAGCATACCAATGGAATGGAAGACGCCGACGGATCATGATCATTACAAATATTGATGAATCATGATGGATCCACCACACCCGCCCTCGTTCGACGTGCCTTTTGCACTATCTCCCGCTCCATCCCATTAATCCGAGTGTACTGCAAACAGCAGCATGTCTTCTATATTCGTACATTGTTCGTACCTGTTGAATAACTTAGCGAATTCTAAAGTGGCAATCGCACTCTGTAAGAGCTTCCATCAACGTCGGATGTATCTCCTGTCTAGCCGAGTGTGAACAACGGTGGCAGGGCCCGAGGGAATGACAAGTATTCAAATTTGGTGACACCTTTCCAATCTGACGGAGGCGACGACCATGCAGGTGCCTGGGTAGTGCTCTAAGGCGAGCCACATCGTGCACCAAAGCGTTCATATGCACACATCAGCGACTGAATTATGATGATGAGAGGAAGGACGTGCTTGTAAGTATGTTGTAATGGAAGCATCTTCCCATTCTAGTCCTCGTCCTTAACACGAAACTGAGAATAAAAGAACATCAATATTCCTATTCATGTGCATCGTGGCATGTAGTTCGACAAACGAGGTGTCGCACCTTCTGGGATCATCGATGGAAGTCATCCCCTGCTTACTTTCCGATCCGTTTACCATCGTTGATTTTCTTGATGTGCCTGAAGATAAGAACGCAAATGTCATTTTGCAACATACTACCCAACCCGGTCGGGAACGAGTCTCATTCGGTTGGAACGGTGGTGAATATCGCCATCCATCGACGTCTCGAGCTCAGCGCGCGTAGTTGCCCCTGTGAGGCTCAGCGCTGAAACCGCACGACACATTCCTATTTGAACGACCACTCGCGTCAGTTCAAGGACGCCCATGAAATATTGAAATGAGCAGACAGTCGAGGACCATCAGAGACATGGTGGCATCTAAGCATGCCGCAAGTTCGATGTTCGTTGACGCTCGTCCCGTCGGTTCGTTCTGGCTTAGGTCAAGGGATGTCTCGTTAGTCCGGGTACGCCGCGGCGTCGTCATCAAAGCCAAGATAGAACAGTGCATACAGCTACGGAACATGGCTCAGGCATTCCCTGAGTGAATATTTTCTGTGCGTTCTAACCTGCGTTCTTGGCCAACGGTAACGACCGAGGACGCCGCAACTAGATTGTGGGTACTCAGGAGTGACTTCTTCGCTGTGGTAAACAGCCGTCCAGGACGCGGCCATTCTATTGGGAAGATTCCCTTTTGTTTTAGGAACGAGCAGACGGGGGTAGAATAACGCACTGACCATGACGGTGAGGTATATAACCTGCCCCCGTCCCTCTACTCCATTTCCTAGGCTCGTTGCTTCGTTCGCATCGTCATCCACTGCTCGCTTTCGCGCTTTCTCACTTGTGTTTCAAGTCGAAATGTTCGCTCGTGTTTTCAAATCTACCGTTATCGTGTCGATCGTCGCGTTCCTTGCGGTCGCCAACGGTGTTCCCACCTCGACCGGCGGCAGCAAATGTAACAACGGCCAGCTGCGATGCTGCAACCAATTGATGACCGTACGTCCCACCCCCGACGCCGATTGAGTTCCGGCGATTCTGACGAACACATTATAGTCGACCAGTACCCAAGCTCAAAGCCTGGGAGGGCTTCTCGGTTCCCTCGGTCTCGGGAGCATCGTGGGCAACATCGGGTTGGGGTGTCTTCCGATTAACGTGGCCGGCGTTGGGAATGCGGCGAGCTGCAACCAGCAGGTTGCGTGTTGCGAGGACGTGATGCAGGTAAGGATACGTCTGGTGATGTGGTCGTGGTTGGCTAACGCGAATACGATGGTAGAGTGGCCTCATCAACCTTGGGTGCAGCCCCATCAACGTGAACGTGTAAGATGGAATGGACTCTGTATTAGTTATTGTTTTGGTAGTGTCGATGTGGCTGTGTCAGTTTCGGAAACGTGAATCTGTCTGTCTACGTTCATCATGTTCAGTCTTTGATTTGATCCCACCATGAGCAACCGCCTTCGCTACTTCGTCCCCGACAAGGTCATTGCCTCGCTCCAACACCGCCGGGTCACTCACCGCCATATCCTCCTCGTCCTCGCTATCTCCGTCGTCTTCTCCACTCTCTACTTTTCCTTTTCTTGGCTCAGACTCGGACGAGACGAGGTATTTTTCCCCTTGGAAGACGTGCTTTTCTGGCCGCCAGAAACACCCGAAGTATGGGCAGAACGAGCAGCACACGTCAAGGAGGCGTTCCGGCATGCTTATCGTGGTTACGAACAGCATGCATTCCCGCACGACGAGCTCTTGCCTGTGTCCAACGGGAGCATCAACAAGTGAGTCCAATTCTCCCCAGCGAGATCGAGCGCACGTCTCCGTGCCAGCCCGGCCGCTCGTGGTTAACCTCGTGTGTGCCTAGTTTCAATGGTTGGGGCGTGACCCTCGTGGATTCCCTTGATACCATGCTTCTAATGGGGTTGGAGGACGAGTACACACGCGCGTTGCCGGTCCTCACGAATGCAAACTTTTCATTGCCGTCCGTAGGTCCACTCCTACCTTTTTTTCTTTCCCCAAACCCGTTCAGCACTGGACTATAGAATACCCATGTCCCTTTTTTCGAAACGGTCATTCGGTATCTCGGTGGATTGCTGGCCGCATACGCAATATCCGGCCATGATATCTTGCGAGACAAGGCAGACGACCTCGGGAGTAAATTGGCGCCTGCGTTCAATACGACGTCTGGGTTCCCTGGTTTCGCCGTCGATACCTACAGGCCAGCTCCGTTTTTATTTCGGCTTTGCGATCAATTCTGAACGTCCGGTTTCTTGCAGCGGTCAGCCCTTCCCATTCTTTACTGGCGTGCTGGCGGAAATAGCATCCTGTCAGATGGAATACGCGTACCTGGGCAAAATCACCGGAAAGAAGGAACACGTTGCTCACGTTCGTGGGTTGTCGTTATCCCCACCAGCGTCGGAGCTGACACAGCATCGTAGGCAACCTTGATCACTGATCTGCTCTATGCTGCGAACCTCAGTAGATCTGGAGGAATGTATCCCACGCGGTGGAATCTCGATACTGGTGTTCCATCCGACCGTGAGTCGCTGGACCTTACCCGTTCAGCCAATAATACCATTCTCAAGTAGTCCACCTCACCGCTGGTGCCCTTGCGGACAGCGGGCACGAATATACCCTCAAACAATTTATAATGACCGCACGTACAGACAAACATAATCTCGAAATGTGTTCGTCTTTCGAACATACTTGCAATCACTGATGTTGATGCTTACCCCGTCGATCACACAGACATCCGATTCACCACATATGTTATCAACAACCTACTCTTCCTCACACCCAAGCGCAACCTCCTCTACGTCACCGATGGGGTCATCTGGAAACGCGGGTTAACCCCCTCCCACTCTTTTGAACACCTTGCTTGCTTCTTTCCCGGCCTCCTTGCCCTTGGCGTGCATCTCCTCCCCCTTAACCATCTCGACGCACTTGGTATCAACATCACCGCCCTTTCCGACGGTTTGTTACCTGCCGACCGCCGTGCGTATGCTGAACTCGCAACGTTCAATTTGGCGGACGTGCATTTATGGGCAGCGGAAGGGCTCGCGCAGACCTGTTATCTGACCTATGCGGATCAGCCGTCGGGGTTGGGGCCCGAGGTTGTGGGAATGAACATTGATGACAAGGGAGCAATACGATGGATGGATGCGGTGCGGGCGTGGAAGGGTGGGCAAGGTGGACCGCGTGGGCTATCACAGGGGTGGGATTTGGGGCGCACACCGCCTGGTGTTGGAGATAAGAAACCATGGACGAGTCCTTTGGATGGGAATAAGACGGTCGAAGACCTGATACGACCGGGGCGGCGTAAAGGCAAGCCGAAGTCGTTTGGGAGGGACTATTTTATCAAGAATGGGGCGTATTACTTGCGCCCTGAGGTACGGAGGCCACCGTGTGTATGCGCGTCTAAAGTGCTGATTGTTCTTTTTCCTTTTCTTTGACTGCGCAGACGGTGGAATCGTTTTATATTTTATGGCGAGCGACCGGAGACGTGAAATGGCGCCATCGTGGATGGGATGTGTTCCAAGCCATTGAACGCTTCACCAAGACCGACTCGGGTTACGCAAGCGTCGCGAACGTCCACACCGGGCTTCCGATCCAGATGGATTCGATGCCTAGGTGTGTTTGTTTACTCGTTCACGATCGCATGATTTTCTCAGCGCCATTTCCAGTTACTTTTTAGCGGAAACGCTCAAGTACCTCTATTTGTTGTTCTTGGACGAGGATCCTCTCCCCCTCGACAAATGGGTGTTTAATACTGAGGCACATCCGCTGCCCGTCTTTGCATGGTCAACGCAAGAGCGGGATGCCTATGGGATCATGTGAGGTCCCGATCTTTAAGTACAACTACAGGTAACAGGTCTCTATTATGACTGGCACCGTTGACGGTCACGTTTTAGTTATGAAGGGCACTAAGGGTCTGCATTGTATTTAAATTGACTCGCAATCGTTATCGTTTTTTGTTTGCTTGGTCTGTCCGGTCGTCAGCTGAACATCGCCTCGACCACCCCAGCAGAGCGCGAGGTCAGACTTTTTTGATGTGCTCCCAGTCGATTGAGTCAGTGATCAGTAGTTTCATGTAGACTAGGGCAATGATGCTATGTCAGCAATGGACTCGGACATGGATGCAACAACACACTGAGTCCTTTCTTACGGATGCGTCCAATCATCTGACCGTTACGAGCGCAATCCGGTGGAGTTGAACGATCAGACTAATGTGGGCGACATGGAGCAAGCCTCATGTTCCCTTGAATTCCACCACATGCTGTGCCTGCGACTTCTAATCGCATCTTAATACGCGTTAACGCAAGGCAGCCACGGTTCCTGTCTCGTGTCCGTCTGTGGTGACCTGGGTTTCATGGGTACGTGGACCTCCCAACTTCACCTTCCTTGCTCTCACCCCCCTCCCACAGACGTGAGCTCACGACATGCCTCCCAACGAGCCGTACTGTGGTCTCTCTCGCAAGTTGGTGCTTGCTCTCGACATTGGAACGACCTACAGCGGTGTCTCATACTGCATACTCGATCCTGGAGAGGTTCCAAAGATCCTCGGAGTTTCGAGGTGGGTACTAATCTTTGTGGGGAAGCGTGTGGCGTTGGCGTGTAACTGCTGAATCATCCAGGTATCCTGCCCAGGACCACGTCGGAGGCGACAACAAGATACCCTCTATCTTGTACTATGACCGTCAATCCGTCGTGAAAGCCGTCGGTGCCGAGGCACTGCAGCAGCGTATCATTGACCAGGCCGAGGAAGAAGGTTGGGTTAAAGTCGAATGGTGAGCTCAGAAAGGCTCTTTGCCGTTCCTTTTGTTTACGGAGGTCCCACTAGGTGGAAGCTTCACTTGCGGTCAAAGCATTTGACATCGTCGCACATCAAAGACAAAGACATTCCACCCCTTCCCAAGGGAAAAAGTGCAGTACAAGTGCTCGCTGATTTCATGCGGTATCTCTTCAGCTGCGCTCGCACCTATATCATCGAATCTCACGCCAGTGGCGCTTCTATGTGGAAGTCTATGGAGAACAACATACAATTCGTTCTCACCCATCCGAATGGATGGGAAGGGCTACAGCAACAGCAGATTCGAAACGCCGCCAGCAATGCTGGGCTGGTTGGCAAGAAAAAGCGTTCGGATCGGATTCACCTACTTACGGAAGGGGAGGCTAGTCTTCACTTCTGCGTCTCCCAGATGTTGGCTTTAGATTCGCTTTCCAATCTCCACATTGATAGCCCCGACGACCTTGAGGAGGTAGAGGAGGAATTGGAACATCAAGGGGTCGTTATCATCGATGCTGGAGGTGGTACCGTCGACTTGAGTGCATACTCTATCAAGCTGTCGCCACCAAGAGAAATCAAGGAAATCGCACCTGCCGAATGTAAGACTTCCGCGATTCGAATACTCTCCATAATACGTCGTCTCCAACAGGCCGCCTTCAAGGGTCAGTTTTTGTCACACACAGAGCGCACACATTCCTCAAGGGTATGTAGTTCTTCCCATTCTCAGCACCTTAAAAGTAACAATTCTATCGCAGCCAAACTTGCCAACTCGAAATACGGATCACCCGACATCGTCCAGCAGATGAAAGAGATTTTCGATCAGACCACGAAAGTCAGATTCCGTGATGCTAGTGATCCACAGTACATCAAGTTCGGGACCGTACGTGACAAGGAGCCCCAATATGATATTCGCTCTGGCCAGCTCAAGTTGGCCGGGTAAGGGCACTCATTACTATACGCACCCCATAGTACTGAGCTAGACAATCGTACAGAGAAGACGTCGCAAAATTCTTCGAACCCTCGGTAGAGGCGATTGCTGATGCCTTTGAGAAACAGAGACAAGCGGCAGCGAAGTTGCAGATCCAGATCAAGGTAAACTTCATCGCATCTGTGCGAGGCTTATGGACCCTTTGCCAATAGCACGTTTTCCTAGTCGGCGGTTATGCCGCTAGTGATTTCTTGTACCGCAGTCTTCAGTTGCACCCAACATTTTCTGAGGTACAATTATCCAGACCTTCGAGCCACGTGTACGTGTTGCATCGATGCAGTTTCCGTCGTACTCATACCTTTTCAGTAACAAGGCCGTTGCTGATGGCGCTGTATCTTCATATATCTCTCCCCTGGTCACCTCGCGAACGTCGAAGTACACATACGGCGCAGAAGGCGCTACAGCATACGATCAATCTTGTGCTGACCATCGGGCGAGAAGATTCACTCGATGTACTTTACCGTCGGGAATCACGGTGCTGCCAAACGCATTTGCATCAATTCTCCAGAAGGTATGTACCGCATAATGATTATGTCCAGTCTTTGTCCAGTCTTGTGGTAGGGAGCCCAGGTTTCAGAACAAGAAGAATTCCGATATCCTTTTTTTTTGGAATCTAGTACGCGTTCTGAACTGAACGCGTTGGACGCGACCATTCTTGCATACCGTGGGGATGAAGAGGATCCCCAATGGGTGGATACAGAGCCCGGTAATGTGTCATGACAGGGTGTAAACGCGCATTACTGATGGGCGGCTCCCAATACAAGCATGCTTCACGAACTTGTGCAATATCGTTGCTAATACTTCCAAGCTTGTCCCCTCTTTGCAACCGCAAGTGGCTCCTGATGGGACCGTCTATTATCAGTTGGATTACAATGTCGTTCTTCTTTTCGGCCTCACAGAATTGAGAGCGCAGATAAGTTGGATGCACGAGGTCCGTCTTGTCATTGCATCACCATCGAGTAACTTGTATTACTTACACAAGTGTCCAGGGTGTGGAAAAAAAGTGAGAACACGCAGTCAATTCAAATAATGATAGTCTCTGACCCGAACCGAATGAGGGCAGAAGTCCTGCCTTGATCGTGTACAGCGACTAGTCATTACTATTGACTGCTTGTATTCACCGTTCTTTCGTTACCATGTACTATCAGCATGCCATTTACCGCCCAAATCACCTGTTTTGTATGTTTCAGCACACGGAGCGAATGATGTGGTCACGAGGTGAGACACGAGTGTTCGACACGACACATCAACCATGGGTCCAGGGCCAGCGTGGTGGAGCTGGTGCTTGATAGTGCAACACAAGGATTGAACATGCTCAAACCACCAGTCACTGGGCGGAGTTGCGATGTAGCGGACAGTGTTTGGCCCGAGATCGGTAGTCCGTACAAACATAGGCAGCTGTGGTGGGCAGTTGGGTCCTTTGAACTGCGCATTTGATTCCACAAGGTTGCAAAGGGATGTGACCAGACTTCGTGACTGTGTGCGGTCAAGTTTGACGAAAATGAACAGCGGAGGGGGAAGCTTCCCTCGCTCTATCTGATTTCCCTCGGTTTCGAATTGTCTGTGACTCACATATTTTGTTCTGCCGTTTGTCGTTTTCGTTCCAAAGCACTGTCGTAGTGAACATGTCTGCTCTCCCTTCTGTTCACCGACCCCACAAAAAAATTGTGCTGAGCTCTTGGCCCGACCACAAGCATCGTGTGCTATACTCCAAGCTACAGAACGTGACAGGTAAGCAGACCTGTGCGTCTCGACTGAGCGAACACTAGACCGGAGGCAAAAGAGGTAAGAGTCGTGCTGTGCCTCGCGTTCACGTCGACTTGACGAAAGCAAGCTCTAATACGTCGTCGACCCTCGTCCTTGCTGCGTCGAGTGTAAGAGGGCATCACTATCGTCGTGTCGTCGTCGCGTCGAGCGCGAGAAGAGAGAGACGATGCCGAATGGTGGGCGAGGGGTGGGGAGACGGCAGCTGCGATGTGAGCGTGTCATGGTGGTGCGGTCGACAGTGGGACAGTGGTGGCGCGGGCAGTCATTGGTGCGGTCGACGGCGTGATTGTTTTCGTGGTGCCGTTGTCGCCGTCGCCCACATCCTCTTTGCCTTCATTGCCCTCGTCACATTATCGTTGTCGCGTTGGTGTTGCCCCCGACGGTGTCATCGTCGTTGTCGCATTGAGCACGGAGGAGAGG
>JBBPOF010001266.1:0-11322 GCA_038091315.1 Porphyrellus cyaneotinctus | reverse complement strand
TTAGAGGCCAGAGAAAGGAGGTTTTCTTTTTGAGAAGAGGGAATGGGGTGCATAGTGAATCTGAAAGGCATAAGTGATGAAACCAGTGCTTAAATAGTGTCAGTTGAGGTGGTTGTCATGATACAGTAACTATGGCAACCATCAGTAATGCTTCCATCAAGGGTTATATATGATAGCTATCAAACTTTAACAGATGTGACAGGTAGTTACATACACAATTGAGTCAATGACATATTGAATTGAATTGACTATATCTCCATGGATATACATTCATTTTCACACATAGCCATGGGTATGTGCTTTCCACCATCTACTTATACTTTGTCTCTATTTGTTCTTTTCCCTAAGTTATATCACAATCACTTCAAAAGTGCAAAACATTGACTCAATTTTGGAAGTCACTGTATCTACAGAAGGATCATGTCATCAAGACGTCACCCAGGGTATTAATGCCATCACCAGTTTTCAGATACCTGCCAGTATCCTGCCAGATATGTGCGAAATGCCACACCAAGTTGGCTCTGAGTGCTGTCTGTCATAATGTGTATGCCCTTAAACTCTCCTTCAATGCCAGATCTTCTGTGGTGACAAGTGATTGCCTCTCCAACCACCACTTCGACTGCCAGTTGAGAAATTGCAAAATGCAGCATTGTTCTTCAACCAATAGCTCAACCTCTTCTGTCCAATGATGTGCATGAGCATGAGTTTTTAACCACTCAATACAAATAGCTAAGTAGAATAGCATAAGCAAGTAAGTGAACAGATCAACATACCATCTTGGAGCTCCTGTTCTCCACCCTCCAAGTCTTCCCCTTGTCTACATATCAACCAAATCCAGGAGACTCATCTGCGACCTTCACTTGGTCTCTCAGCAGTTCCTGCTGCCATTGGACAAATGTCTTCGTCGGTGAGAAGGTGCAAGGTGCTCTGCCAGCTGGCCTTTCCCAACTGCAGTGACAGCATAATCATGGCTCTGTATGCCACACAGTACTTCGCAGTGGCAGCATTAACCTTGAAATCCATGGCTTTCAGAGAGTTACGAGCACATGTGTTAGTGCCTTGTCCATGTAAGAAATGATCTTTGAAGTGAAGTATATACAAGTGGGAATGAAGTGCCTGATGAAGTTCTGTAAGCGCATCACGAGCTTGACTGTAACACAGGTCCCATGGGATGTCTTGAAGTTTGGTGTTGGATAGAATCTGGGATGGAAGAGTAGACAGTAGCCAGAGACAAAGGTTTTCTGGCCTTTGGGTTATTGCAGGGTTTACTGGAACCTGTGTTCGAAGGGATGTGATGGCCGGGATGTACAGGGTTTGAACAGCAGTCCATGTATTAATGTGTTTCATGAGACCATTGCTACACTGTTGCAGCCTTGCATTCTGCTAGTCCATACTGCAGGGACCAAGTTCTTCAGTGTCACCATGAAGGTGCTGTCTTTTTGAAATATTAGACCAGCAGACATAGTGGATGGATGGGAAGACTTACTGTTGTTCTTCCAATTCAAGCCCCATGCTGATAAGAATGCTTGGGGAAATATCAGTGTAGATAGGCAGTGCATCTGATGCAGCAGCTTTGACAGCCTTGCCCCTGGCAAGATGCAGAGATATGCTCACTTGTGTGATTGCTAGCACGAAGTTAGTAGAGATATGATCATTTGATCAAAATGTATGCACTGTTAGACTTAATCTCAAATGGGTTAGGCTGTGACATGTCATTCTCCCATGCTTCTACCTGCTTCTTCCATTTAGTTATCTGTCCACCATATCGCCCAGTGAGAGAGCGCTTGAATTCATTCAAATCTTCCTGATGTTCATTTCACTCTGAAACAGCTTCGATGAGCTTATGGAGAATAGTTTCCCCTAAATCAAGATAGTCATCATCACACAAGATGAACCAAGCTTCAAATTGCTTACCCATACCAATAAGTTTTTTCCAATGACTGTTGCCAATGAGGTCATCAAGGGTGTCACATTGATGTCCAGGTCCCATTTCTTTCATACTAGACACTGCAGCATTCAACATTGACCAAGCATGTTCTGGTGCTTCACCATCTGTTCAAGCAGCACCTTTGATATAGTTGAACGAGTACTTCCACTGGCATTCTGCGATGTGGACAGGGAGGTGGAACTTGGGAACAAAGAACGTATGTAAACTTCCTGTCCTGAAGAGGCAAGTGGGGAGGCAGAGGAAGTGTTTCCATGTGCTGCCACAAATGGTGCATTCATTGACAGGCGATGTCATATGATATATTGAATACCTTGACAGAGTTGTCGTGAACCACTGAGAAGAATAGATAATCCATATTGATGTATCTGAAATGCAAAGGAAGTTACAAGACAATCTTGAACAAGCCCAGAGAAACTCACCATTCACCCTTTTGCAGGTCACCTACTGCACCCGGTAGCTTCATTTCATGTCAGGCACAGCAAACACTGCCTACTCTGGTGGAAGTGAGTCCAATCAATAACTTGGTATCTGTGTTGTGAACTGCACTGTGACTCAAACAAGTACTTTTCTAGAATGGGTGTCAGCTATATTGAGCCTAAATAGAAGAAGAAAGGACCTCTTGTCATGTATTGGAATGTCCTGAAATGTATAACTTGTATGACAGCTCTTCGACGAAATATGTCCATCCCTGGCCAAGGCTAGGATCAATTGTGTCTTTCGATACCAACCTATGCTTGAGATGGAAATTGGCATCAATTGCTACAAAAAGAGCATAAAGCCACCTAAAGGGAATGTCATTTCAAAAAGCCAAATAAACAAATGGAAACTTACTCCTTATCTTTGGGAACCTTATCCCAGCCATTGGGAAGATTCTTTCTGGGTTGCAGGCATGCAGGGCAGAGTACAGAACATTCACACTCCCAAGTACCCTCTGAGCCAGTGGGATCATGGCCATGACCACACCTCTTCAGCATCTTCAGGTGGCACCATTTATGAATGAGGCACATGAATTGTTCATAACAGTCCTGTGCATGATGGCTTCGGGACAAACCACACCAATGGATAGACATATGGACCTACCCTTGCAGGAGTTAATCCTGTGTTATCTGTATGACAAGCAAGTGAACTGTAAAAGTGGTAGGCAGATACCTTGGACTCGAGTGACAGGAGGTGGTATTGTTCAAGAACTCTAAATGTAGCGGCTGTGTGCGGCCTGTCTATACTTGCAGGGAATAACTGGCAGTGAAGGAGTTGTTGCATTACAGTACCACCTGATTCACAGCCACAGAGACAGAGTGTCACAGGGTGGATACTGTTGCTATTGATGATGATGAAGTCATCTGTGTAGGGGACTTTAGGCAGACAGCACGAGTGTCCACTTGTGTGTCCAAGTTGTACCACTAGTCCAAGATCCTTGAGAGATACTCAAGCCCAATAAGAGCCAGTCCATTTCTAAACACAAGGTATCAAATGAGAAATGCTATCTGTTACACAACCCTCACCTTCACAATATGAAGTGCATGGGCTTCATGCCTCGTCAGAAGACAGCACTTGCAATATAAATCAATTGTTAGACAGTCATCACAGCAGTAGAGTGCCAAATTGTCTTTGCAGAGGGAACACACTGTCACACCACGTCGGCCCTCCAAGCAGATTAGTTCATGGAGGAAACTGTCATGATAGTGCTCCATCCAGACAAGTAGAGGAAAGTCCTGCATAGTAGTATACATCAGCTGAGATGTATATGAACACAAAGAAAAAAAACTCGCAGATGCAGTCTGTTGCCTCGGTGTGTCATCAAGAACAGAGAGATCCACTCCATCTGGCAAGAGATTGGTGCAAGAAAGAAGACTTGTTGTACCCTGAGTAAATGGTATATCATGTTGATTTGAATTGATAGTGAGGCTCTCCAGCCCAGCCACCGTAACCATTGGCACATGGTAGTTTTTCTTTATGACATGTAATGCTCCAGATGCTGATGATCATATCTTGCGATGGCTCCTAGTGGGAACATAAGGTTTCCCATCTGATCTTCCATGAAGCTTGAAACCATGGAGATGCTTGAACTGTAGCCCAGCACCTGGTGGCATGTTGCTGATATCTTTAGCATCTATAATTGCTGGGTGCAGTAGAGTAACCAATAAGCCAGCAGAAGTAACAAGTAAATCATACACTTACCATTGGCTTGTGACTCTATACAATCTTGAGCAGAACCCATCACCAACTAAGCACCAAAAAACTGAAAAATCGTGTCTAGGTAAGTTGGTGCCTACACACCTTGCAAGACACTTACATACTAGTCTGGTTAAGCACCATCGGGGATGAAATCTGACTTGGATGAAGGCCACCCTCTGTTGACCTGAGGAACCATTGGATTGTCATGATGATGGCTTGCAAGTTGACAATGGCCACTCATGTGGCACAAAGAGTAGGTGTGGTCCCTGAAAAAGGAAAGTGTGTGCATCATTATTGAACTTTCTCTGAGTCAGCCAGGATGCAACTTGCAAGACCACTAGCTCTGGATTGATCAAACTCGGTCACCATGTCAGTCAGGTATAGATGGTATCCAGTATCAACCTCAACTCACCCACAGCCATTCACTTTCACTTCTACTCCAGGCACTGCACTTCCTCGTTCTCATGCCGGTTACATTCAAGTTCCACATACCAGCTGTGAATGATGCCATGACAGATCAGTTGAATCAATCTCTCATCACCATTGGCTGTAAGTCCCAACCTCATTATTCTCAAATCTAATAATGAGCTGTGTTTGATTTGCAGCACTTCTTGATGATATCTGTCAGGCAAGAATTCCACTAGAACACGCTGACCTTCTGGTCGCTGCGATCCGGCTTTGTGCTCATTACTCAGATTGTACCACCCAAGGTATTGGTCCTACCTCTTGATGTCCTACATGTCAGTTTCTCATCTAGGGCTCTTTGCTAGCTCAACACCCACTCATTCCCCCCTGGAAGATGAATCTGACTGTGCCATCTGGCCATGAGCTTGTACAGTACAACAGATTCACATATGTTCAACCTAGTGAAAGTGTGCCACATTCCAAATACTATATCATCACCTGTGGCAAAATAGTTGGCATGTTTAGACACTGGTGAGCTCCTACACTTCACCAGATTTGGGGATCTGATTTTTCCCCCAGGATTAACATGTCACCTTTGGTTTGTGGTGTCAGTGGAGCAGCCTTCAAGAAGGTTGAATCTGCTGAGAAGGGCTGCTGCCTTATGATGGATGCGATCAATGACAACGTTGTCATGTATCTTAACTGATAGATTCCATAGGTACATGACATTCCATCAATCTCAATTCCTTGTCATCTCATTTGCCACCTACTTTGTGAATCAAAAATCCATACTATGGATTGTATCACTAAAGTTTCAAAGTTCATTCAATGACCTTTGATCTAGCTATCCCTGACTCATCAATGAGTTGATAAGGCAGTAAATAGCAAGGCCCTCCAGGGAGCCCTGGAGTCTGTAGACATTTACCCACACAATATATTGCATTCAGTGTACAAACTATCTAGTAATATAGACACCAATGAAAAGACTGTCATAACGGATATGATTACAGTGTGGAAATGCCATGTTCCATGCTAGGATCTGGATTTGACAGGACAGAGGCTGAAGGTGAGCAGCAGCCTTCTTGCACATGCTTCAGTGCCATCTGAATGGTAGTCTGCATGGGCAAGTAGATCCATGAATGAGATGAGAGGGAACGAAAGGAAGAGGAAAGTAGGAAGTAAACCATGAGATGTTCAGCGGCACAGGAGTGTTCTTGTCATCATTTCAGATGTGGTGGTAGTCCCATCACCACATAGTTGTAGTTGTGTCGTTGTGGTCATGATGGTGGTCATTCACCATCTCCATTGACATGGTGGTTCTGGACAGTTGTAGTACCATGCTGTTGAGGACAACAGGGTACTTGTGCTAATGCTGGTGTGGTGGTGGTCATGCCACCATGTTGTTCCAGTTCATCATCACATCTCACCTGTTCCTGTGATACATGATGTTTGGGTACATGATGGCTAGGTAAGGAAGACCGTACTGTTCTTTTCCATTCTATATTTACATCTTCGTCGGCTGTGAGATTGAAGAAGTGACACCTGGACATTAAGGGTTAATCCAAGGCAGTCCCCCAAACCGAGTACGTACGAACAGACAAGATGCAGCTGATGAGCCAATTCTTAACAACTCAGCCAAATATGGCAGTATACCACCCTCAATCTATAGTAGTGTAGTGTATATGTAGTTGATTGTAGTCAATAGCCATGCAGTCACTAGTACACTGCTCAGATAATCACAAGTGCAGTAGTTTTGTTTTCAGTACATGTGGGGATGCCATTTGAAGAATGCAGAGACCCAAAAACTGCTCAATGTGACTTGGAAAGTGCATTCAAATATAAATCTCCTATATAGAATGCACACAAATCACCAAAACTGCACTACAGTCAGTACAGCCACTCACTTCCCATCTTTGTTCTCCCATTTCATCTATTTACCTAAATAACCCAGCCTCGACATTCACTTTGTCTGGTCCCTGAATTAAGTCCCCAACACCTACTAGGCCAATGGGATGGCCAAGGTTATATGCCACTCCGGAAGAGAGGACCCTGGCTGCTCGAGCATATTGAACAAAATATTATGAAAAGTACATCCTAACATTCCTACACCTTTGCTAAACACCTCTTACTTGTTTTCAGAAATCAGAACATAGTCAACAAGAAGATTTCAGAGAAATGGAAAATGAATAATGCTGTAAGTTTGAATTCATTCTTCATAGTCCAATCAACTCATTGGTGTTGCTCACAGGAAACTGGGAGCAACCCACATGTCCTATTGGGCAACCTACATCAAAAAATCAGGTGTTGCTATGCCAGTATGTGTAGCTCATCTGGTGACTCTTTGTTCTGTCTCATTGCATTCAAGCGCTGGGTGACCAAGGGGCAGAAATGATCAGCAGATGCATCCTCAAGTTGAGTAAGTCCCTATTATCCTTATATGCTACCAGCTGACCAGCAAGTATCTAGTGAATTGGTGGCTAGTATTGAAGTAACACTCAAAGAAATCATTGGGAGGTCCTCCTGTGAGCAGATGGCCACTCTATGTCAGTGTTACATTGCCTAGGGAAACTATCAAGAGATCTTCAACACACTCACTTTGGTGGGAGTACTTGATAAGCATATTCAGAGTCTCACATTCCATGGACAGCTGGAAAGCAGGACTGGAAGTTCAATTTCACAAGCTGTTTGTACCATCATAAGGGTTTTAGAGGACCTTCTGGTGAATGCTATGGAAGGAAGTGACCTAAATAAGTTAGTGCAAAGTGGCCTCTTATTGTATCAAGTCGCTCCTGATGTTACGTTGCAATAGAATTTATTATTATTTCAAATGACATGCTGTGATGAAAGACAAACAGGCATCACTTCACATGTTACAATTTTCCCTTTGTTTGCCCCATCCACATTACCCCTATCTGCCCCAACCCCTATAAATGCTGATGACTTGCCCTTTTATTTTCCAGACTTCATTTAGTTTCCACTGTTTCCTTACTAGACAGCATATGGAACTGCACATGTGACCCATTCCCTATTATGTTAACCCTTATTCTCTTCTTGTCTAGGTCCATTCCCAAAGCAGTATGGTCCATCTTCTTTCAGTCATGGTGATGCAGCCATATTTCCTTTCTGACTTCTGAGGCTGTGTCCATCCTTTTTCATATAGTCCATTCCCTTTTTGTTGTGGCTTACATAACCTCTCTTGATTCATCATGGATGGACAGCATCTCCCAAAATGGGATCTCTCATTCCCATTTTGTACTCCACTCTTCCCTATATATCTCCGCTGCATGTACTATAGTTCCCCATCTAGTTCTATGCATAACTGCCTAGTTTCTAGTTCCACTTGGCCCTGTCTGAGTGAGACCTACCTTCTGTAGTCAGACATGTCTGCTATGAGACCTTTCCTTCCATACTTTGACATTGTCATTGTATGAGACCTACTCAAGGCTGTTTCTAGCAGCTAGATAGGATATCCCACTAGAGACTAGTCTCTGCATTAACAAAAGAACTAGATCTACCAATGTCCTTGCCACCACACAACAGGACACCCACCCTACACCATTTGTCAATTCTCCACCGCCAACTTCTCCAACACCAACAAGGAAGCTTCCTGCTCTCCTTCCAGTACCTCTACACCTCATAGCTGATCTCCTTCTTCATCATCCTCAAATGAGGAATTTCATCCAACAGAAGAACTGGGAACTGACCACTTGCAACATCTCCCAGCTCTATCAGGCCCCTCCCAACATTCTGGCAGACCCCTCCCGGAATCTTTAGCTGTTGCCAGTACATCTTCCTCTGCCACTCCATGTGCTCACACTCCCCAAGGAGAGGTCACTGTGTCTCTTCATGAGTACTATCCTCTACCTTCTGTACAGGCACCCCATGATGATGACTACCTTCACTTCGATGAACCCATTCAAGTAGACCCTCCCCTCTACCCATCTGCTCCCCCCATTATGTCTACTTCCAACAAACAGTCCAAGCTTAAAGCTGGACTACCCAATGACTTCTCTGGGAAAGCTGAGGATGCCAGTCGCTGGCTCCTAGCTATGAAGGCATACTTCACCATGAATACAGCCTATTAATCCAACAATGCTGCTGCCATAACCTTCCTCAACAAAATGAGCAAGGGGGGGGGTATAGCCTTCTCTGAGGAATGGCTCATGAAGCTTGCCAATAGAGAAATTGACAAGTCGGACAAGACACTAGAAAAGTTGCTGGAGGACTTTCAGCGCATCTTTGTCCCCAAGGACACCACCACAAGAGCCCGAATGGCCTTGCATGATATTTGCATGGAGGGAAAGCCCTTTTTAGGTGACTTCCATGCCTTCTGCTCTGCCTTTGAGTGTGAGTCCAGAAGATCAGGTGTCTCAGACCAGGATATCCTAAAGGACCTGGCAAAATGCACAGTAATGGAGTCACTCACACAAAGTATGACTGCCTTGCTGGACGAACCTGCCACAGTTTCTGCTTGGCTCGACAAAGCTGGTCAATTCTATGATGCAGCAAACAGGTTATGATCCTTATGGAAGGGAGCGCCATACATCCCCTCCACTTCCTCTTCTTCCTCTATCCGCTCACGTGATCCCATGGCCATGGACATAGACTCTGTCTACCTCACCCCTGCCGCCCACACCAAACACATGAGAAGCAACAAATGCTTCATCTATCACAAGGTTGGGTGTAGTACATGGAACCATCCCAGAACCCATGGAAACACCCCTTCCCAACCTCATGGGACCCAACCCTGTCCTCAGAACATTCGTGTTGCTGAGACCTCTGAGTCTCCTCCTCCTCCTCCTCTGGCTAAAAAGGATCCAATTCAGGAGTACCTCCATACCCTGAATATTGATGGTGCCCATGCTCTCAAGACCTTGAAGATCTGCTTTGACAAGGACACCGACAAGCATGGAGAACATGTCAACAATGTGGAAGAGGATGAGGTTCTCTTCGCTGAGGAATCCCATTTGGATTTTTGAACAGAAGGAGTGGTTCAACGTCACTACCTTCCCATACTCTCACACCTGTAATAGTATCTGACAAAAATGCTAGATTGATTCAACTTCCTCTTTCTGCATTTGTCAACCCAGCAGGACAAATCATCAACACCACTGCTCTCCTTGACAGCAGTGCTACCGGATGCTTCATCGAACACATGAAATGGTCAAAGACACGTATGTCGTGCCCTCTCCAGGCTCGCAATGTGGACAGCACTTCCAACATGAGTGGACTCATACAATATGAGGTCCGGCTCACTATCCAAATCTCTGGAGTTGAAATGACCTGAGCATTCATGGTGCTGAACTGCGGTTCACACAACATCATCCTTGGCCTACCTTGGTTACAGGAGGTCAATCCAGTTATCAACTGGGCTACTGGAGCAGTCTTGATTCCAGACAAACTCCCAACCCTTCAGCATGATGACCCCAAAGCACTCAGACAACGTTATCTGATTTGCTATCTCAGCGTTGACCCCTCTGAAAAGCTCACTGCACTTCTTTGGAAATGACTGGAATGCAATTCCTCCCAATGGCTCCAGAAGACCACATTATCCACCGAGCTCACTCAGAAGGAACAACCCAAGGAGGAGGTATTACCTCCCCAGTTCTCGGAATTCACTGACGTTTTCCAGAAACCCCCTGACGGACAACTCCCCCCCTCTCAATCTTTCAACCATATGATTGAGTTGGACAAGGACTTTGTCCTGAAATGGGCAAAAGCTTATCCACTCAACCCCAAGGAGATTGATGCATGTAAGGTGTTTATTGACAAGCATCTTAAAGACAGCAAAATCTGCCTTTTCAAGTCCCTGCAAGCAAGCCCCTTCTTTTTCATTCCAACAAAGGATGGCACCCTCCACCCCTGCCAGGACTATCATTATCTCAATTCCCACACCATCTAAAATGCCTACCCTCTCCCCCTCATCTCTGATTTAATGGATAAACTCAAGGGATCTTTCGTCTTTACCAAGATGGATATTCAATGGGGATATAATAATGTCCTCATCAAGGAAGCTGACTGATGGAAGGCTGTGTTCATCACTCCATTCGGTTTCTACGAGCCCAACATCATGTTCTTCAGAATGTGTAACTCCCCCCACACCTTCCAGGTGCTCATGGACCACATCTTCAGTGATGTAATCGCTGAAGGATGGCTGGTTATCTACATGGACAACGTCTTGATCCATTCTAACGATCTCACAACTGACAAGGCCCACACCAAGCTGGTTGTCGAATGTCTCCGGGAACATGGACTGGGCCTCAAGCTGTTGAAATGTTTCTTTGGCGTATGTGAGGTCGAGTACCTCAGTATGATCATCTGTGAAGGGGAAGTCGCCATGGACCCAGTCAAACTGACTGCCATCCATGATTGGGCCCCCTGTCACTCCGTCAAAGCAGTTCACTCTTTCCTGGGCTTCTGCAACTTCTATTGCAAGTTCATTCTGGACTTCGCGACTATCACTGCCCACTCAATGCTCTCACTGGCAAGAATGTCACGTAGGATTGGGGATTACTTGAGGAGACCGCTTTCCTCCATCTCCAAAAACATTTTCTCCAATGGCCTGTCCTCCATTTCCCAGACATCCAACAGCCCTTCTTTATCATGACCAATGCCTCCCTCCTCACGGCTGGGGCCGTCCTCATGCAGAAAGCCTCCAACAGCGACCTTCACCTGTGCACCTATTACTCTCACACCTTTGGTTCTGCCGAACGGAACTATAACATCTATGATTGCGAGCTACTTGCTATGATCCTTGCCCTCGAGGAATGGCACCATTACCACCCCGTGATGAT
>JBBPOF010001265.1:0-11340 GCA_038091315.1 Porphyrellus cyaneotinctus | reverse complement strand
GTCCATCCAGAGCGGGCGATGCTCCGGAGCTACATCTCCGAGCAGGTCCGGCTCGAAGTAGTCCAGGGCCATGCCCTTCAGGTAGGATTGGGCGAACGTGACTTTGTTACGGTCAGTTCTGAAGGATTGGGGGTTGGCTTGGAAATTCAGTTCGCATTGAACAGCGAATGAATGAAGCTTCTTTGGATCAGATCCGTCGAAGGTGTCTGGTTCACGGACTTTGGTTTTGGACTCGGAAGAGCCTCTTCCGTGACGGAGGGCTTGGCGAGTCATGTCACAGATGGCGTCAACGAGGTTGTTTATGGGGTCATTGTTGTCGATGAACGGGTCATCATCGTTGGGGTCGGAAGAGTCGGGGGAGTCATCTGGGTCACCATCATCGTCACCTTCCCCGCCTCCTGCTCCACATCCTACTGGGTTCTCTGGACGTTTACCATCAAGATGTTCGTCGTCCGGAGGTGGCTTGCGGAAACGGGAGGAGAGCGGAGTGAGCGGAGAAGTTGAGATGCCTTGCAATTCTGAGATTGAGGGCATGGTGTATGCGGTGAGACTGATGAACTCGCCGGGAATTGTTCAGTGACTGCCAAAGGCAGTCTGGAGCAGATTGTTGTGAGTTGTGCAGGGAGCACGAGTACGGGTGCGGCTAGTCATAGTTGGGAACTTTAACAAGTTTTAGTTCAAATATACTGTTAGATCCAGTTCTTCCGGACGAGTCCGACGAAGTCCGGAGGTGCGCGAGCACAAAGGTCAGAGGTTGGGGTCGGAGGTGTACCGGAGGTACAACAGAAGGTCAGAGGTAGACGGAGGGATGAGGTCGTCGGCACAGGACTTATGTGTCGCGCCCTTGCCAGTTCCCTAAGGGCCTCGTATTTCAGAGGAGAACGAGAGTAAGGATTGAGAGTGACTCGAAGGAAGTGATTAAGTTGATATTCGAACTGAGGTACTAAAGACAAAGTACGGAGGTTTATATACAGAGGACTCAGGTCTGAATGACTAACTACACAGAGGTCGGAAGTAAATATCCCCGCGCTGTGATGGAGGTAAGTATGCCTGGAGCTGTGCTACTGAGCGAGACACAGATTTGAAGTTTGTTAGCAATGATGAATGTCATATGAAATGAATAATAGGAACAGAGTGAACATTGGAGGAAAGTGGAGAACAAGTCCAGAAAGCGAGAAAGGAGAAAAGGTCGGAATACTCTCGGAGTCTATTCGGAAGCCTGGAGTTGGACTTCACGAAAATCTGGGATATGACAGATGTACTCACTGCTCTCATGTCTAAAGCTCCCTTCCTCCTCCATACCACTCACATGAATTGGACTTTCCTGGACAGCCACCTTTACTTCAAAGGTTACCTCTATGTCCTGAAATCTGTCTGCCATCATCTTGTCTTTTCCCTGCATTCCTCCCCTGGTGGGGCACCAGGGGGTATGAAGGTTACTTCTGCATGGTCTATCACATCCCATAGGATTATTGGTGGCTAGGCCTCACCTTTTGCCTCCACTGTTTCATTACAGGTTGCATAGTTTGCCAAGCCAATAAGGTCAACACACACCCTACTGTTCCTGATGTTAGCTACTCCCCTCCTGGTTGCCGCTGCTCATCCCTTCCAGAATATCATCTTGGTTGATCTGATCACAGATCTTCCTCTTTCTAATGGTTTTGACTTGTTATTGTTGTGGTTGACCATGGCCTTATGAAGGGGGTAAATTTTCTTCCTGGTCACAAGAAGATCAATGCTGCCAGCATTGCTCCCCTCTTCTTCAAATATGTATTCCCTTGTTTTGGCCTTCATGACAAGTTAATCTCAGACTGCAGTCCACAGTTCACCTCTGCATTCACTCATGAACTCTTTCACCTCCTGCAGTACAAGGAGAAATCAAACAAGTCAAGCAGGAACTTGAAACTTACCTCCACATATTCTCTGCTGGCAACCCTTCAAAATGGAAATCCCTCCTTCTAACTATGGAATTCTCCCATAACTCCATAGTCCATTCTGTAACCAAGTAGTCCCTATTCTCCCTATGATGGGCTATGAACCCCATGCCTATCCCACACTCAGAAAGACCTTCCTCCCTACCCTCAAACAACAACTCCACTCCTTTGATGAGGCTCGCAAGGAGGCTCATGCCACTCATGAATAGGCCCAACAACTCATGAGAGAGCAGATTTCCTCCAACTTCAATCCATGGAAATTTGGCAATAAGGGTTGGTTAGAATCCAAGAACCTTCACCTTTGACTTCCCTCTTTGAAGCTCATCCAAAAGCAGACAGGTCCCTTTGAGATAACTCAGGTGATCTCCTGCACTGCCTACTGGCTAAAACTCCCTCTAACATGGATGATACATGGTGTCTTCCATGCTTCCCTTCTTTCCCCTTATAGGGAAACTGCAGAACATGGCCCCAATTCCATAATCCTCCTCCCAATTTGATCGCTGGAGAAGAGGAATATGAAATCAACAAAATCCTCACCCACCAAAGATCCATCCACCGCTGCCAATTCCTCATCTCATGGAAGGGCTACTCTTTGGCCAAAAACATCTGGGAACCTGAAGCCAACATAACACATGCACAGACCACCCTTGCTGCTTATAAGGCTCACTTCCCTTCTGATTTCCCCCACTGAGCCTTTTGCTTTCACTCAACCCCACTTCCACTATGCAAATCTCATTCTCTATCTCCATGGGTCACACAGACCTTCTCACCACCCTTGTCCTTGCCATCCTTTATGTACTATTTTGAATGTTTTGTTCACTTAATCACCCTGTTGTCTCCATTATGGCAATTGGTGGGATCTGATTTAAGTTGGCTCTTGTCTGCCCCCAGTCCTATCAGACTTCTATGTCCAAGTTCAACAAGACCAATGCATAGGGTGGCACCCAATCCTGGGATCCTCCAGACCTTGGTCCCAAGGAACAGACACAACTAGCCAAAGAAGACTTGATGGACAACTAGGATCTTAGATCCATCATCCATTTATGGGCACAGGAACTAGTTTCCCTGTCTGTTTTGTAATCTACCCATTCTGCTTTCGCCTTGGTCCCTGACCTTTTTGACATGGACTGAGTTTCAAACTGAACTCCTTTTAAGGAATCCACCCACATATTTGAACCTCACTTCAACATGTCTTATACCCATGACCCTCTCATCCTCCTTCAATGACTTCCTGCCTTCAACTAAAGGACCTTTATCACAGAATCACTGGAAAAACCCTCATGTGTCCTTGCCCTTGAAGAACTCCCCACTTACCCCCATGCCTCCTACATTCATTAACCCATCACCCTCTTCTGATTAGGACTTCACTTAGGAGTACAAAGGGAGAAATGCTACAATTTTCCCCTCATTCACCCCATCTGTGTTACCTCTATCTGCCCCAACCCCTATAGACACCAATGATGTGCCTTTTAATTTTCCAGACTTCATTCAGTTTCCACCATTTCCTCTTTAGACAATGCATAGATCTGTACCCTCAGAACTATGATTACTGCAGAAGTCCTATGATCTGTTTTGACATCAGAGCACAAGTCTGCTTAGGGGTTGATTAAGTCTGGTAATAAGGGACAAGGTCAGAGGGTGAATGATGAAGTCTGGAGGTAGATGACAATGTCCAGAGGTGGATGACAATGTTCAGATGGATAATGTGGAGGGTGAAGATGGACAGGAATGTCTGAGGATGGATGTCCTTCAGACATGAGTGGAGGTCATTGTTTTGAGTTCAACCCCATACTCCACCTCCAACACTTCTGATCCTTTTCTAGGCCACTCCTGTCAACTCTGCCAACCACTATGTCAACTCCTGTTGCATTCTGCACTTCCTACATCTCTGGCACACTCCTGCACCTCCAGGCTCCAATGTGCCCTTTCTGTCTTCCTGGAATATGACTCCCTTTCTATGACTCTGCTATTACTCATTCTCTCTGACACAACCATTACTAATCAGCTTAACCTATGTCTTGCTTAGGAGCACAGCTCTGGACATTTGTCCCTCCATCACAGTTCTGGCTCACTTATCCTGTCCTCCATTACTTAGTCATTCAGACCTGTCAACTCTGTATATAAACTTGTAGAGTAATGTGTTGTACTCTAGTTCAAATATCAACTTGAATACCCCATGGGCCTTTGACCTCCTAAATGGATTGACTTCCAACTCCTCCAGTAACTACCTTTGGCTCCCCCATCGTCAATACTCTGTCCCTTGTCAAATACAAGGACATAGTTCACACAAGGGTGCAGTGCTCCATCTCAAGTCACTGAAGCCACAGTCCTTAGCCCCTCTGGTCAAGTCTACTATGACCTCTGCTCATGTCCACTGGACATTCATCCTCTGATAGTCCTATCTGTCCTCGTCCTCTATACTGTCCACTATTTAACTTTGTTGGCCACCTCCAAACATCTTCATCCACTTCTAGAAGTCATCGTTCATCTCCAGACAATGTTGTTCATCTCCAGACAATGTTGTCCATCTCCAGACTTTGTCTTCCACCTTTGGACTTCATTGTTTGCCTTCAGACCTTGTTCCTCATTACCAGACTTGTGCTCTGATGCCAAAACAGAGCATAGGACCCCCATAGCAATCATGGTTTTAACTGTATATTCAAACTCACACTTGTGTGAATCCAGACACTCATCTGCCTTCACCCACAGTTCTTGTCTTTCAGTTCTCACATGCAGTCACCCATTCCTAGATTATTTCTGAGTCTCTGACCCCAATGCTGCTGCATCTTCATCCATACTTAAGGACACTCATGTCCTCCAGACTAACCCTCCACCTCCAATCAATCTCTGACTGCTCTGTACTTTGCAAGTTACTCAGGCCATCATCATGTTTTACATGATGATCACTGCTTTGTACATGCTCAATCCTGAGCATCCAATCTTTACCCCTGATCCTCTGCCATGCACCTCTAGCATCTTGATGATGCAGCCACTCCTTTTCCGAGTCTCCAACACATTCCAACAATTTCAGCAAAACTTCTGGCTCTGACAAGGCTAGCAAGATGCCCTATGCTATCTGCTCTATACCACTGCTTTGCCTTGCTATGCTATCCACTTTGAATGGGAGACCATATTCCCTCCATCCCTGCACAAGGCATTAGTAATGCACTGAGCACTCTCAGACTCTCATTCTCAGATCTGACCTCACATGGCATTCTTACCTCCAGAATAGTGGAACTCGATCTCTGACCTCTGTTGTGAGATCACTATGCCATTTGTCAACACTTGGCCTTTGTTGATTATGGTTACCCTTGAACTCATAAACCTGAGAGGGTTTTCACCAAATCCTTCTGGTTTGCTAGTACACTATTCACCTCCATTGGTCACCATCACATCTGTTTCTGTTTCCGCTGCCTTTCCACTCCTGAACTGGATCTCCAACATTCATTGGATGATCCTTGTACCAAACCATCAAAACAATCATTCAGTCCACTCACCAATAATTATAGCATTTGCAATGCATGACAGGAATCAGTTTACTGTGCCTATTGTCACAGTATGGGCTCTATCCTACAGGGCTTGTTACTCCCATATCCATCACCTACCACATTCACTATCTCCAACCTCCCATGCTATCATTCCACCTCCAAAACCTTCTGGCCTATCCAGCACTTTCCTCAGTCTGCAACCTGTTGTCAGTCACAAGTTATGTATGTCAATGAGGTCTATCAAAAGCTTCACATATTGACTTTCTCTGTTATTGGCCAACACTCCCTGCATCTTCCAACTTTTCTGGTCATTTGATTGCCACCCTTCCAACACCTGCTGATGACCTCTGATACATTCAGCCATTCTGTTACAAGTCCAAAAGAACATGTTCTGGAGATGACAACCACCACTCTATCTTCATCATAGCAGTATGCTCACCCCATCTGTCACTCTTTTGACCTCCCAAACTCCTGGACCACTCTGTTACCTCCATGCAAACTCTCTTCAAATCGATGAGGGCTTTTGCCCTTGCTACTCCTGAAGTATCCAAGACTTCCTCAAATGTGACCTTTCAGTTGCATCTCCAGTTACATCTTCGTGCCTCAAGGTCTTGTCAACCTTGGAGGTAGTGTTGCAGAGTTTTACCTCTTCAGCTATTTAGCTGTCAACACTGGGACATCAACCAGAAGAGAAAAATAGTAAACCATCTATGCACTCAATCTGCTATTTGTATCACCTAGTGGACTCACCACCAACCCTTCCAGGACTTTTCCTAGCCCTATCCGCTCCTCTCCACCAGACATCCAACCTTCCCCCAGGATGCCACATCTTCCACCAGATCTCCCAACTTTCACCTTGTCCATAGCAATGTTCCAACCACTTTCTGTCACACTCAAGTGGTCACTTGTCCCCTCTGGCTTTTCAGTAACTCCCAGTCACCTTCACAGGTGATCTATATCCATCCTCCATACTCCTCAAAGATTGCCTGGTAAGCAGTTTTTCAACCTCTAACTTCTGAATCACCTCCAATCCTTGTTGACTTCTGCTTGCCTCCACCTCACCTCCATCATCATCTCCATTATGAACCAGTAATCACCTCTGTCAGCAATTTTTGTCATCTCTGATGGAAGCCCCTGTGCCTTTGTTTTGGGACACCTCTGACTCTCCTACACTATGCTCTGTTGAGCATGCTGGAAGAGCAGTACTTTGTCCATCATCTGTTTATGCTTGCCAGCAACTTCTAGGGCCCTACTCTGCAGCCTCTAGACTAGTTCCACCTGTTGATCCTGTCACCCAATTCACCATGTTCTCCTCTCACACATTCTAATTCAATCACACCTCTTCTGAGCTTGTTTCTACAGACTTGCATCAGGACTTTTTTCACCTTTGGTCACTCTCTTCTCTAGAGCTATGTTGATTCTCTCATCCCTATGACCACACCATCCCTCATAGTCTCTCACTCAATCCTGTTTGTCTCATCAACATTCAAGAACCACTCTTGAGACCATTCTGCACTTCCCTCATTGTGTGCAATCTCCACCACAACTCCTTACTTCCACACCATATCTGTTATTAGGTCTTGTCATTTCTGTTGCTCTGCAACTTAGATCACTCCAAAGAGCTCTGGACTTCACAACTCTACCAGCATCTTCACCTGTCTTCAACCCTTATTTTTTGAGCAATAGATGACATTACTGAATAGCACCACATACCAGGCAAATCCTATTCTCAATGGGATCACACCATATCACTCCTTACCCATCCCGATTATGAGATTGGTCATAATCCATGGAACTTGGCAATCTGCCCCTATATACTGTTTGTCCACTTGATTCCACACACATTTGCACTTTGGACATTCAGGACTTGTTCAGTCCTGTTTCCTAAGGTTTTGCCATGTCTCCTCTGATGAAAAATTCCTATCCACATCCTTTCTAGGTCTATCTAGGATGTTCTTGGCCATGGTCATCACCAACATCCTTCTCTGCCTTTGAATTCAGTGTTCTGCATCTCCAGTAGTTCTGTCCACACCTCCAGATTTCCTCCTCCCTTCCATTGTTCATTCTTGGATTGCTTCATGGCAGCAGCCTTTCACCCTCTAGACATTGGGATGTCTAGCCTAATAGAGGGATAAGGACTAGCTTGCTCATGCCATTCTCACTTCTGCTTCCTGACACTTGCACAGGACACTGCTTGCTGTGTCCCTCTGAGTCTATTCCAAAGCATTCACATCATTCTGGCATCTCCAAGACATCCAGACAAACATTTCCTGATGGTTCTCCTCCTACCTCACTTTGGTCACTCTGTGCTATAGCTTGAGGACTACCATCTACCCTCCTATTTTAGGTTGCTTGTCATGACCTTTGGACCTCTCTGCAGTGTCCTAGTTGGATGACTGTACCTTCTGACTATTAAGTCTGCTGAATATGCATCTAACCTCCATATCTGCTCCTATCTCTGGACCTACCTCCACTCCTACTCCACATGTTCACTATTAGAGTCACTACTGATGACATCCCTAACATGGATTGTTATGTCAGTAACAGATCCAATCCAACTCCATTTCTGAGTTCCTCCACACTTTGGAACTCACTCAGCACTTAACAATGCTGAACTCCAGACCACCTGAACTCTGGACCAATCCACACTTCACCAATGAAAGTGAAGACACCACTTATTATGCAACAGTGATTACAAGTTCATACAGAGGAATGTGACAGAGACAAGATAACTAGTCTACTCCTCTTCCTCTTTACCCTCTGACTCCTCTGAATCATCTGACTCATCTGATTCCTCTGCTGATTCCTCTACCTTCTTCATGTTCTCCTCCACCCTCCTCTTTACCCTCTGACTCCTCTGAATCATCTGACTCATCTGTTTTCTCTGCTGTTTCCTCTACCTTCTTTACATTCTCCACCACCACTACTTTCACCCTCCTTGCTGTTTCCTCCCCATCCAGCCTCAGTTCTTCTGCCAGACCCTTGCTGGTATCCTCCCATTGCTCCTCCATCAACCCTGAGACATCATCCACCACTCCATCCTCTCCATCTGTGTCTTCTGACACAATCCTCTCATCCTCCCACTGGTTGCCATGGTGTGCATTCCAGACCTTTTCCTCCTTCACATACACAATCATCATCAAAAGACAATTATGGCATGCAAGGTGCTGGTTCATGGTCTTCATCTCTATCCACATTTCTGACAAAACACCTGTATGTCACCACCCACCTCCACCAACTCCACCATTCCATCCCTGTTCCAGCTCAGATTGGCTTCCTCCAACCTCTGCTTCTTCTTCGGTGGCACAACCTCCTTGACTTCATCATCATTCTGCTTCCTATGCCTGATGGGCTTCTCTTCTCCAGGTCAATCACAACACACATTGACCATGTAGCAATTCTTGCAGGACTTGGCTTTTGGCTCATCACATGATTCACATTGAAGACCATTTTTGATGCACCAGACACAATCTAGTGCCATGACCCCCTTGCCCTTGTCAATGTGTTGTTGTGCAACCACCTCTACTATCTGTTCCATGTAAGCTCTGAATCATCAAAAGTCTTAGTGACTTACCCTCCTCTTGGCTGCCTCCTCAGCCTTCCTCCATATTTTCTCTTCCTGTTCTGCCCTGTTCTGACCTTCCTGCATCTCCCTTCTCACCTCTGTGTCCTTCTTCACCTTTGTCTGTTGTCATCACTTCTTAGCTTTGGCATCCCAAAGCTCATTGGCATTGTTTGCATTCTCTGCAAGATGCACATCAGACCAGTTACATACATTGGTATAGTTGGACATGGTAGGAATAGGTGTTAAAAAGAGAAAAGGTTGATCAAACCAAATTTATATCACATCACTAAGATTCTAGGCTCTGTCACTTCGAATAACTCTCACACCCATCACATTATCACCCTATGCCTATGGCCTTCAGGGGTTCAGGCCTAAGGGGGGAATACTGTCATATCCCATGTTTTGAGTTCAACCCCATACTCCACCTCCAACACTTCCAATCCTTTTCCAGACCACACTTCTGTCAACTCCACCAATCACTATGTCAACTCCTGTTGCATTCTGCACTTCCTACATCTCTGACACACTCCTGCACCTCCAGGCTCCAATCTGCCCTTTGACTTCCCTGTCGTCAATACCCCATCCCTTGTCAAATACAAGAACATAGTTCACACAAGGGCACAGTGCTCTGTCTCAAGTCACTGAAGCTGCAGTCCTTAGCCCCTCTGGTCAAGTCCACCATGCCCTCTGCTCATGTCCACTGGACATTCATCCTCTGACATTCCTATCTGTCCTCATCCTCTACACCATCCACTATTTAACTTCATTGCCCATCTCCAAACATCTCCGTCCACTTTCAGATGTCATCGTTCACCTCTGGACTTCATCTTCCACCTCTGGACTTCAACATTCACCTTCAGACCTTGTTCCTCACTGCCAGACTTGGTCAACCCCTAAGCAAACTTGCACTTTGATGCCAAAACAGAGCATAGGACTCAAGGAGTGCTGCACCCTTGTGTGAACTGTGTCCTTATTTGATGGAGGACAGAGTGTTAATAACAGGGGAGCCAAAGGTAGTGACTGTCATATCCCAGTTTTTCACCAAGTCCAACCTGGTATTCCAATTCGACTCCAGTTCTGTTCCAACCATTTCTTATCTTCTTGTCTCCTGCCCTCCAGACTTGTCTTCCACTTTTCTCTGGTTATGCCTCTGTTCCTATTATTAATTTTGCATGATATTCTTCATTGCTAATAAACTTCAAATCTGTGTCTCACTTAGTAGTACAGCTCCAGGCATATTTACCTCCATCACAGCACTAGGGATATTTACTTCCAATCTCCATGTAGATAGTCATTTGGACCTGATTCTTCTATATATAAACCTCCATACTTTGTCTCTGTACTTTAGTTTGAATATCATCTTAATCACTTCCTTCAAGTCCCTCTCAATCCCTACTCTTGTGCTCCTCCAAAATATGAAGTCCTTAGGGAACTGGCAAGGGCACAACATATAAGTCCTGCACTAACAACCTCATCCCTCCATCTACCTCCAACCTCTCATCATACCTCCAGTATATCTCCAACCCCAACCTCTGACCCCTGCACTCACACACCTCTAGACTTTCTCAGACTTGATCCAGAAGAACTGCACTTGACGGTATAATTTGAACTAAACTTGTCAAGTTTCCAGTTATGACTAGCCATACTCATGCTACCCGTACTCATGCTGCCTGCACAACCCACAATACCCTGCTCCAGACTGCCTTTGGCAGTCACCAAACAATTCCCAGTGAGTTCATCAGTCTCACTGCACATACCATGCCCTCAATCTCAGAATTGCAAGGTGGTCTGTCTTCTCCAACTTCTCCACTCACTCCACCTCCCTCCTGTTTCCGCAATCTACCCCCAGATGATGATAATCTTCACAGGGAACATTTAGAGGATCCAGTAGGGTGTGGAGCAGGAGGCAGGTATGGTGATGACGACGGTGATCCAGATGACTTCCCCAACTCCTCCAACCATGATGATGATAATCCCTTCATTGACCATGATGACCCTGTAAATAACCTCATTGACACCATCCACAACATGACTCATCAAGCTCTTCATTGTGGAAGAGGCTCCTCTGAGTCTAAAACCAAAGTTCATGAACTGGACACCTTTGACATATCTGATCCAAAGAAGCTTGGCTCATTCGCTGTCCAATGTGAACTGAATTTCCAAGCCAACCTCCAATCCTTCAGGATGGACCATAACAAAGTCATGTTCACACAATCATACCTCAAAGGCATGGCCCTGGACTACTTCAAGCTGGACATGCTCAGAGATGTAGCTCCAGAGCATTGCCAGCTCTGGATGGACGACTGGCAGTCATTCCTCTATGAGCTTCAGGCCAATTTTGGCCCCCATGATC
>JBBPOF010001264.1:0-11344 GCA_038091315.1 Porphyrellus cyaneotinctus | reverse complement strand
TCCATAGATAAGAGATATTTATAACCTTTCTTTGTTGATTGGTTGATAAGCCAGATAGGTGGCTTTACCACTATTGGCTGGTGATAAGAATGTAGATAAGCTCCTTTTCTGCCATTGGCTCAGAACATTCTTTGATGTTCTTCACCTACTCTAAAGGGCTTCTTTATCTCACACCTGCCCTAAAGCATGGTGTTTATATACTGACCTGCTATTGCATATACAGTAAGAACTCTCTTAACCCTTTCTGGGATTATTCACCTCACACTCACATATCATTCCTCTACTTCAAGAAGAGTGTAACTAGTGAGCCCTCCCTCACAACTTCCTGTGCTGGTGCTGGCAGGCTCTCCAATACTTTGGCTCTCCATTGTAAAGGATATAAGCTCATTATGTGGGTCATTCAATTCTGTAGACAAATGGATGTGGTATAACTTGGTATCCTAGCAAATGGTTGGGAAATCCAATGCACAGGCAAATGTCCATCACTCTTTGACTTTGTCTGTAGTCACTCATCCACAGCATAAAAAGACTATAGTTTCAATTACCCTGAGAGAACCCTCATTAGATTCTGTCAAGGGTCAGCCCTGGATATCCACATCTAATTTATTCAATTCTGCGCCAGTAACACAGGCTGGGCAAACCTTACTCAATGTATGTTACTCTGGACATACTTACCAAGGATAAAATTTATTACCATCTCCTAGTATACTTCCCCATCACTGCTGATGGGGAGACTGTCTTTTCCACTGCTCAATGATGGAGACCTTGACAGTTCTTCAAAGGTACCAAGCCAATCTGATGAAATAGACTTAGCATTGCATCCATTCTCTGCATGTGGTCAATGTCAATACAAGTGCCTTGCCTCTGAACTTGGTCTTAATGCTATTCAACTAGTTCCCATGATATCAGAACTGTTACAATTTTCCCTTCATTCACGCCCCATCTGTGTTACCCCCTTATAGATCCCGAGGACATGCCCTTTCATTTTCCAGACTTCATTCAGTTTCCACCATTTCCTCTTTAGATGGTGCATGGATCTGCACACACAGCCCATTCCCTATTATGTTAACGTCCATTCTCTTTTTGTCTAGGTCCATTCCTAAAGCAGTATGGTCCATCTTCTTTCAGTTGTGGTGATGCAGCCTTGTTTCATTTCTGACTTCTGGAGCTGTGTCCATCCCTTTTTGTCATGGTCCATTCTCTTATTGTTGTGGCTTACATAACCTCTCTTGATTCATTGTGGTTGGACAGCATCCCCCAAAATGGGATCTCTTATTCCCATTTTGTACTCCACTCTCCCCTTTATATACCTGCACTGCATGTATTATAGTTCCCCATCTAGTTCTATCTGAATCAGGATAGTATCTAGTACCACTTGGTCCTGTCTGAGTGAGACCCACCCCCGCAGTTAGATGCATCTACTGTGAGACCTCCCTCCATACTTTGACACTGTCATTGTACAAGACCACTGCTCATTGTTGTTTCCAGCAATGAGACCAGGACCTGCTGGATACTAGCCTCAGCATTAACAAAAGAACCAGATCTACCAACATCCTTGCCACTGCACAACAGGACACCCACCCATCACCATTCATCAATTCTCCACCGCCAACTTCTCTGATACTGATGAAGAAGCTTCCTGCTCTCCTTCCGGTACCTCTACACCTCGTAGCAGATCTTTTTCTTCTTCATTCTCAAACAAGGAACATCATTCGATAGAAGAACTGAGAACTGATTGCTCACAACATCTCACAGCTTTACCAAGCTCCTTCCAACCTTCCAGTGGATCCTTCCCAAAATCTCTAGCTATTGCCAGTACATCATCCTCTGCTACTCTCTATGCTCACACCCCCCAAGGAGAGGTTGCTGTGTCTCCTTGTGAGTACCACCCTCTACCTTCTGCACAGGCACCCCCACTCAATGATGACTACCTTTGCTTCAATGAACCTATCCAAGTAGACCCTCCCCTCTACCCATCCACACCCGCCATCATGTCTACTTCTGACAAACAGTCCCTTAAAGCTGGACTATCCGATGACTTCTCTGGGGAAGCTGAGGATGCCAATCACTGGCTCCTAGCTATGAAGGCCTATTTTACCATGAATATGGCCCACTACTCCAATGACGCCACCACCATTACCTTCCTCAACAAAATGAGTAAGGGGCGAGGTGTAGCCTTCTCTGAGGGATGGCTCATGAAGCTGGCCGATCCAAGTATCAAGTCAGCACACAAGATGCTGGAAAAGTTGCTGGAGGACTTTAAGCGTGTCTTTGTGCCTAAGAACACCACCACAAGGGCCCATATGGCCTTGCACAACATTCGCATGGAGGGAAAGCCCTTCCAAGGTGACTTCCATGCATTCTGCTCAGCCTTTGAGCTTAAAGCAGGACAAATTGGTGTCTCAGACCAGGATATCAATATCCTCAAGGACCTGGCCAAATGCATAGTGACAGAGTCGCTTGTGTGGAACATGATGGCCTTGCTGGATGAACCTTCTACAGTTTCTGCTTGGCTTGATAAAGCTGGTCAATTCTTTGATGCTGCCAACCAGTTAAAATCCCTTTGGAAGGGAGGGCCATACATTCCCTCCACTTCCTCCTCTTCTTCCCCCTGCTCACATGATCCCATGGCCATGGATGTCGACTCTGTTTACCTCACTCCTGCCGTCCACGCTGAACATATGCAAAGCAACAAATGCTTCATCTGTCACAAGGTTGGGTGTAGTATGCAGAACCACCCCCGGAACCATGGAAACACCCCTTTCCAACCTCATGGAACCCAACCCCATTCCCTGAATGTTTGTGCTGCCAAGACCTCTGTGTCTCTCCCTCCTCCACCTTGTCTGGCCAAAGAGGATTCAATTCAGGAGTACCTCCATACCCTGAATATTGACCACTCCCACACTCTCAAGACCTTGAAGATTTGCTTCGACAAGGACACCAACAAGCATGGTGAATAGATCAACAATGTTGAAGAGGAAGAGGTTCCTTTCACTGAGGAATCACATTTGGATTTTTGAAGGGAAGGAGTGGTTTGACATCACTGCCTTCCCATACAATTGCTCCTGTAATAGTATCTGACAAAAATGCTAGATCAATTCAAATCCCTCTATCAGCTTTCATTGGACCTACAGGACAAATCATCGACACTACTGCTCCTCTTGACAGTGGTGCTACTGGATTCTTCATCAACAAGGACCTTGTTGAACAAATGAAGTGGCCAAAGACATGTATGGCTCACCCTCTCAAGGCACATAATGTGGACGGCACTTCCAACACAAGCAGACTCATATGTCATGAAGTCCATCTCACTATCCAAATTTCTGGACCCAAAATGACCCAGACATTCATGGTGTTGAACTGCAGTTCACACAATGTCATTCTTGGCCTACCTTGGTTACAGGAGGTCAATCCAATCATCAACTGGGCCACAGGAGCTATTGGGATTCCTGACAAACTCCCTACCCTCTGATATGATGACCCAGAAGTACTCAGGCAATGATACCTGATTCACTATCTCAACATCGACCCTTCTGAGAAACTCTCCCAGCTTCTCTGGAAACAACTTAAACGAAACTCTTCCAAATGGCTTCGGAAGACCACGTTGTCCACTGAGCTCATTCAGAAAGAACAACCAAAGGAGGAGGTTCTTCCTCCACAATTCTAATTCTTGGAATTCACCTATGTTTTCCAGAAACCCTCCGATGGACAACTTCCTCCCTCTCAGTCATTTGACCATACAATCGAATTGGATAAGGACTTTGTCCCAAAACGTGCTAAGGCTTACCCACTCAATCCAAAAGAGACTGAGGCATGTAAAGTGTTCATTGATGAACACCTCAATTTATTCCAAAGAAGGATGGACTCTTCGACCCTGCCAGGACTACCACTACCTTAACATCCATACCATCAAGAATGCTTACCCTCTCCCCCTCATCTCTGACCTGATGGATAAGCTCAAGGGATATAACAATGTCCTCATCATGGAAGCTGATCAATGGAAGGCCACCTTCATCACTTTATTTGGTCTCTATGAGCCCAATATCATGTTCTTTGGAATGTGCAATTCCCCTCCCACTTTTCAGACTCTCATGGACCACATCCACATCTTCGGGAATTATATCACCGAAGGCTGGTTGGTCATTTACATGGACAACCTCTTGATCCACTCCTGCAACCTTGCCACCAATGAGGCTCACACCAAACTGGTTCTAGAGTGACCCCAGGAGCATGGACTCAGGCTCAAGCTTTTCAAGTGTTTCTTTGGCATTCACAAGGTGGAGTACCTTGGGATGATCATCTGCAAAGAGGAAGTCGCTATAGATCCAGTTAAACTGGCCACCATTTGCAATTGGTCCCTCCCTCACAGCATAAAAGCAGTTTGCTCTTTCTTGGGCTTCTGCAACTTCTATTGCAAGTGTATTTCCAACTTTGCGACCATCACCCACCCCCTCAATGCTCTCACTGGCAAAAATGTTGCATGGGACTGGGGTTTATTCAAGAATACAGCCTTCCACTGTCTTCAAAAGTGTTTCCTCTGAAAGCCCATACTTCGCTTCCCAGATGTACAATAACCCTTCTTTGTCATGACCGATGCTTCCCTCCTTGCAGCAGGGGCTGTCCTCATGCAAAAGGATTTCAATGATGACCTTCACCCATGTGCCTATTACTCTCACATCTTTGGTTCTGCTGAAAGGAACTACAATATCTACGATCATGAGCTCCTTGCCATGATCCTTGCCCTTGAGGAGTGGCACCATTACCTCACTGGCACCTTCCATCCTGTGACAATTCTGACCAACCATATGTAAGAATCTCACTTACTTTAAGGCACCTCATAAACTCTCCCGATGTCAGGCCCATTGGATGCTCTTCATCCAGGACTTTGACTCTGCTGGGACTATCACTCCAGTCCCCAGATGGGACCTGCAGATGTGCTCTCATGTATGGCCAAGGTGGATACCACCTCAGACAACGCAGAAGTAACACTGCTTCCCCCTGATGCCTTTGTCCATGCCCTTGACACTGAGCTGGCTGTCAAGATAGCTGACTCCACCCCTTCCGATCCCTTGGTCATCAATGCCCTCGCCACCCTCACCTCAGAAGCTCCATTCCTCCCTTGCACTGTCAAGGCCAATTGGACCTTCCTGGATGGCCACCTTTACTTTAAAGGCCACCTCTACATCCCCAAACCTGCCCATCATGACCTGGTCTCTTCCCTCCATGTCTCTCCTACTGGGGGGCATAAGGGATACTTCCACACAGTCCACCATATCCAACACAACTACTGGTGGCCAGGCCTTACCTCTTTCCTTCGCCAGTTTATTGCCAGTTGTGCTGTTTGCCAGTCACACAAGGTGAATACACACCCCACTGTCCCTGGTCTTACTCCCCTCCTGGTTGCTGCTACTTGTCCCTTCCAGAATCTCTGTTGATCTCATCACCGATCTCCTGGTCTCCAATGGCTTTGACTCTGTCATGGTCATGGTAGACCATGGTCTTACAAAGGGGGTAATTTTCCTCCCCTGCCACAAAATGATCAACACTGCTGGCATTGCATTGCTCTTTTTTAAACATGTCTTCCTCCAATTTGGCCTCCATGACAAACTCATCTCGGACTGTGGTCCACAGTTTGCCTCTGCCTTTGCCTGTGAACTCTCCTACCTCCTACAGTACAACCTCACCCTCTCTACCACCTACCACTCTCAGATGGATGGAGAAACTGAACACGTAAACCAGGAACTTGAAACTTACCTCCACATATTCTGTGCAGGCAACCCCTCTAAATAGAAATCACTTCTTCTAACTGTGGAATTCTTTCATAACGCTGCAGTACATTTGGTTACCAAACAGACCCTGTTCTCTCTCATGATGGGCTACGAACTCTGTGCCTATCCCCCCCTTGGAAAAACCTTCCTTCCCACCCTCAAACAATGGCTCCACTCCCTTGACAAGGCCTGGAAAGAAGCTCATGAGGAAATGAATCTCTTCCAACTTTAAGCCTTGAAAACTAGGTGATAAGGTTTGGTTGGAATCCAAGAACCTTTGACTGTGGCTTCCTTTGAAGAAGCTTGTCCAAAAGTGGACAGGTCCCTTCAAGATAACTCAGATGATCTCCCACACTGCCTATTGGCTAAAACTCCCTCTGACATGGAAGATATATGACATCTTCCATGCTTCCCTTCTTTCCCCATATAGGGAAACTGCAGAACATGGCCCCAATTTCCTAAATCCTCACCCCAATCTGATCGCTGGAGAAGAGAAATACGAAATCGACCAGATCCTCACTCACCAAGGATCTGCTCGCCACTGACAATTCCTGATCTTGTGGAAAGGCTACTCTTTGGCTGAAAATACCTGGGAATCCAAAGCCAACATAATGCACACACAGACCACCCTCACAGCTTATAAGGCTTGCTTTCCCACTGATTTCCCCAACTGAGCTTTCCTTCTTTGCTCACCACCATCACTCCCACTATGCAGCTCTCCTTCTCCATTTCTCTGGGTTGTGCTGACCTCATCACCATCCTTACCCTTACCTTCACCTACATGCTTTTCCGCACATTCCATTCACTTAATTGCCCTGTTGTTTCTGTAATGGCGATTGGTGAGATCTGGTTCAAGTGGGCACTTATTCCCCCCCAATCCTATCATACTTCTATATACAAATTCAATAAAACCAACACTTGGGGTGGCACCCAATCCTGGGATCCTCCAGACCTTGGTCCCAAGGAACAGGCACAACTAGCTGAAGAAGATCTCATGAATGATTAGGATCCCAGATCCATTGTTCCTTTTATGTAGATGGGACTAGTTTCCCACCCTGTTTTGTAATAACCATCTGTTTTCGTCCTGGACTCTGATCTTTTCATTGAGGACTGAGTTTCAACCTGGGCTCCTTTTAAGGATGCCCACCACCTATTTGAACCTCATTCTCCACACGTCTTACATCTATGACCTCCTTGTCCTCCTCCAACAGCTCCCCACCTTCAACCATTGGACTTTCATCACAGAATTCTTGGAAAAATCCTCCTGCATTCTTGCACTTGAGGGACTCCCCATCTATCTGCATGCCTCCTACATTCACCAACTCATCACTTTCTACCAATACTACACTATTGCTAGAGGGAAGATTGTGAAGAGCTCCAACCGCACTCTTTGAGACTCAGAACATCATCCTCCACTCGCTCTACTCAGCAGGATCCTCAACCTTATTATCCAACTACCAGAGGATCTTCTCCATCGAGCCATCTCCCTCATCTTCCTTTTGCCACCCCAGGGGACCAGACAGCTGGTATCTCTGGTTTCAACCACCATCCCCTCTGCTCCAGAAACTCCTGAACTCCCTAGAACTAGGACCACCCCACCTTCTCCCCCTCCTACTCCACTCAGTGAATCACAGGCTCATCCCCTTCGCTGACAACATGCCACTGTCTTCATTTTCAGTGCTGGATCTCGCGACCATGAATCCCTTGTGGGAACTATCAGTGACGAAAGGTCTCCTGGTGCTCACACTGGAACTCCAATCCTGAGTGCCCCTGGCATACCCATCCCCTCAGACCCCATTCCCAATGGACTTCCTGTCCCACCTCCTCAACACCATCACCCACACAGACAACTTTGTTACAGTTGTCAATCCATCACTCACATCCGCCCCAACTGCCCAGAGTACAAGTGTCCCCTCTGTGGAGTCTTCTCCCCTGGACCTGCTTAGCACCATTGCCCTATGCAACACTGCCCTGATTGCAGTACCATCGGCCACTCCCTCTGCAGATGTGATGAACCTGGAAGCTCTGAGACATTCTGAGGTGGTACCTCAGGAGTATGAAGTGGGTAATGTTACAATTTTCCCTTCATTCGCTCTATCTGTGTTATCCCTATCCACACCACCCCTTATAGATCCTGAGGACATCCCCTTTCATTTTCCAGACTTTATTCAGTTTCCACTATTTCCTCTTTAGATAGCGCATGGATCTGCACACACAGCCCATTCCCTATTATGTTAACGTCCATTCTCTTTTTGTCTAGGTCCATTCCCAAAGTGGTATGGTCCATCTTCTTTCGGTTGTGGTGATGCAGCCTTGTTTCCTTTCTGACTTCTGGAGCTGTGTCCATCCCTTTTTGTCATGGTCCATTCCCTTATTGTTGTGGCTTACATAACCTCTCTTGATTCATCGTGGTCAGACAGCACCTCCCAAAATAGGATCTCTCATTCCCATTTCATACTCCACTCTCCCCTTTATATACCTGCTGTCATATCCCAGATTTTCATTAAGTCCAACTCAAGGCTTCCAAACTGACTCTGAATGTATTCCAACCTTTTCTCCCTTCTTGCTCTCTGGACTTGTTCTCCGCTTTCCTCTGGTTTTAACTCTGTTCCTATTATTCATTTCATATGACACTCATCATTGCTAATAAACTTCAAATCTGTGTCTTGCTTAGTAGCACAGCTCTGGGCATACTTACCTCTGTCACAGCATGGGGATATTTACTTCCAACCTCCATGTAGTTAGTCATTTGGACCTGAGTCCTCCATATATAAACCTCCATACTTTGTCTTTAGTACCTCAGTTCGAATATCAACTTAATCACTTCCTTCAAGTCACTCTCAACCCTTACTCTCGTTCTCCTCTGAAATACAAGGTCCTTAGGGAACTGGCAGGGGCACGACATATAAGTCCTGTGCCGACAACCTCATCCCTCTGTCTACCTCCAACCTTCCATGGTACCTCCAGTACACCTCCAACCCCAACCTCTGACTCCTTGTGCTCGTGCACCTCCGGACTTCATCAGACTCATCCGGAAGAACCAGACTTAACACCTGTGCTGCATGTATTATAGTTCCCCATCTAGTTCTATCTGAATCAGGATAGTATCTAGTACCACTCAGCCCCATCTGAGTGAGACCCACCCCCACAGTTAGACATGTCTACTGCGAGACCTCCCTCTGTACTTTGATGCTATTGTCATATGAGACCACTGCTCATCATTGTTCCCAGCAATGAGATCAGGACCTGCTGGATACTAGCCTCAGTGTTACAATTTTCCCTTCATTCACCCCATCCATGTTACCCCTATCTGCCCCAACCCCTATAGATCCCAAGGACATGCCCTTTCATTTTCCAGACTTCATTCAGTTTCCACCATTTCCTCTTTAGACGGCACATGGAACCACACACGCAGCCCATTCCCTATTATGTTAATGTCCATTCCCTTTTTGTCTAGGTCCATTCCCAAAGTGGTATGGTCTATCTTCTTTCAGTCATGGTGACACAGCCATATTTCCTTTCTGACTTCTTAGGCTGCGTCCATCTCTTTTCATTATGGTCCATTCCTTTTTCATTGTGGCTTACTTAACCTTTCTCAATTCATCATGGTTGAACAGCACCTCCCAAAATGGGATCTCTTGCTCCCATTTCATACTCCGCTCTTCCCTATATATACCTCACTGCATGTACTAGTATTCCCCATCTAGTTCTACGCTTAACACGCTAGTTTCTAGTACCACTCAGCCCTATCTGAGTGAGACCTTCCCTTCCGCAGTCAGACGTGCCTACTGCAAGACTTCCCTCCATACACTGACCATTCAGGTATGAGACCTGCTTGTTGTTGTTCCCAGCAATGAAACCAGAACCATGCTAGAGACTAGTGTCTGCATTCTTAACACTCAGTGTTAACAAGAACAGTGTTCCATGTCTAGATTGAGGTATTTTTCCTTGTTGTGTTCTAGAAATAGCACAGCTAATCATTTCATTTCTCGCAAAAATCAACACTGGTTAGCAATGATGCTGAACTTCCACTACCATTAGACCTTACACCATATGTTGCCAAAATCAGTGACCAGTATTCTGCTGGAGGAGGCTTTGGTGATGTTTATAGATGTTGGTACCATGGTGGTTTAGTTCCAAAGAAGGTTTGAACATGATTTATGATCCATGGCCACCCATTATTTAGTCCGTCCCCAGGTTCAAGTTGCAGTCAAGGCTTTTCGGTTCAAGTTCACATTATCAGGAGGTATAGATGGACCATCTAGGGTATCTATGATCGTCACGATCACGAAATATGACTGAACATCTTTCAGATGGTCCGTCGGGAACTTGGGATTTGGAGGAGACTCGATCATGAGAATATTGTCCCATTCCTGGGTATTGCATATGGATTTGGGATGCATGGTGCCATGTCATTGGTGTCGCTGTGGATGCCTAATGATACTCTACATAATTTCTTAACAAAGCACGACAGCAGATTAGACTCAGTACACCGCCTCCAGCTTGTGAGTGCACTCGACAGTATTATGTTTTCATCTTCTGACTCAAGATGACGAGATAGTTGCTGGATATCACTATTGGATTACAATACTGTGGGTTTCTGTTATCATTCAAGCTCGCGAATGCTCAAAGGAACCACGAATTAGTGCATTCATTTCCGATTGTCCATGGCGACCTGAACTGTGTAAGTCGGAGTAGAACCTTTAGGATCCATTCTAAATGTGGGACAGAACAACGTGCTTCTTGACGCCGATTATACTGCCCGTTTATCGGATTTTGGCTATGCTTCCCTTGTGGGCAATCTTCCGCAAGCCCTAGCTTACCTTCGGATGTCTACTCCACGACCAGGAGCCATTCGTTGGGCTGCACCAGAACAAATTGCTCTCGAAGACACATTTAGACAGACAATCAAGAGCGACATATACTCTCTCGGATGTCTCGGTCTACAGGTGAGTCCATGGGTGGAAAACCTGGTTCGTCCTGATGGTACTCCTGCAGGTGCTATCTGGACAACAGCCATGGTCGGAGGTCCGAGAAGACGCCGCAATTGTGTTGCGCTTGGCGAAGGGGGACAAGCCAGGTCGGCCCGAATCTCGACCCGTGGATGACTTACACTGGGATTTGATCAAGCGATGCTGGTCATCGATGGAGGAGCGACCTGCCGCGGAGGTGATCATCGCCTGTATTCGACGGTTCCTGAACTGTTATCCGCCGTATAAGCCGCTTCGAGACATCATGAATGGCGATACGGCAGACGATCCATCGTTACCAGGGCCTTCCGCGCACGGTTCATGTACGAATGTTGGGCCCCAAGAAGACCGGTACGTAGCATAATTCTTTACTTACTCTTACGCTGTCACATCGGAATCTCTCACGCATCAGGATTGATGATTCACTTCGCAACATGTCGTTGAGGTTGCGCCCGAGCGATGATTCTCGCGGAACAAACCTGCAGTTAGACCAACGACAATTTAAACAGGGCCGAATGCGGAGAGTCCTTCGAGTTGTACGAGCGGTTTGTACGTCATGTAAGGTGCTCATCGTTCGTTTGATGGGAATCAGGGTTCACAAGGATG
>JBBPOF010001263.1:0-11372 GCA_038091315.1 Porphyrellus cyaneotinctus | reverse complement strand
CGCATCCCACACAAAGACTGTCCCATCGAACGTTAATGCTCCTCCAGCGATCCACTGGCCATTTGTTGACGCTGCGAGAGAACTGACCCCGACTTCTATCCTCGCTATTTGCTTTCCGTCCTCAACTCGCCACACTGTAACGCCGAAACTCCCACCGCTCCAGAGACAATCGCTGTTAGCTGTGAACGTCACTGCCCGTACGAACCCATGAGACTTTATTTCAACTGGTGAATCACGATGTCTAGCTGTCCCACGTTTAGTATCAACGTGCGGCGTATCATGTTGTACACACCGGCCATTGTCGTAGACGTGCTCGTTGACAGTTCAGTACGAAGAGGACAAAACCCACGTTTTTCCTTCATATAGGTCCCATCACGTGTCTCACTCCGCGCAAACGCCCAATGCATGATAGTTGATACATATAATCATTACCTCGGCACATGGTGCAACCGGTTCCAATGCGAGGGTCGTAAGTATACCTATGATCGTGTATTTTCATGCTTATGCAGCCACTTCTTACAGATCGACCTTATCCACCACTTCCCGGACATCTACATATCATGGACAATCCGCCAGTACTACTTGCTTGGTGTTCCTCGTAGAGCCTTTAACTTTGCTTGCTAAAGGCGACTTCTTGTCGGCGGCGCTGTAATGAACTTGGCCTCTACGAGTATGTGTTGGTGAATACGGAATAGCGTTTACCACTTTTTTTCTCGTCGACGCACCGGTTCCGATGGTGATATAGCTCTAAAGTACAGCAATGAATGAGCGTATGTAATACATAGAGATCGCTATTTCTCTCTTCTCCGTGGGGTGCAGACTCAATCGGACTGCATTTCCCGCGCTTGCCCTCGATCCTCTGCATGATCACAACAGATTAATCTTCCAACCTCAACGACACTCGAAATACGTACCAATTGTCGCTCCATTTCCTCGCCATCTCCGGTGCACTTTCTTCCTTGGACATCCCGTCGACTTCGTCACACGTTGCCCTGCGGGTAGCGGAGGGGGAAATGACACCGGCATAGGATGGGTATTCCCACTCGACACAGGGGCATTCTGCTCCCTTTGCCACTCGCTTTCGGAGCTTGGGTATGCATTGTAAAAGGTTGCGGTGTCAGCGCACAAGGAGACTACAGTGATGACCGCCATGGCGACATGGCCGTGTTTGAGGGTATCCGTAGCACCCCAATCATTGTCGCTCGCCTGGCGTAGGCAAGAAAGAAATGTCATCAGGGTGCGTTTACCTGACACGCTCACAAATCACACATACCTCTCTGTGAACTCAGTTGTGAAGACCAAATCCAAGGTTGGTGAGCTTAGACGCAGGCGCACTGTCGAACGCACCTGGAAGAAAGTCATCAAGGGGTATGTTCGAACGGACGTAAGGACTTACTCCAATCGCCCTCGTTAGCATGTGCGTCCATCAGATTGGTACCCCAGGTGTTAATACAGTTCCGGCCGAATTCCTCGGAGGCGACCTGTTCGGCGAGTTGTGCAGTTGTTTGTTCTCACCGGGTATAAGACCATTTGGTTGCGCAAAACAGTGGACAGGGCCATCCCCAATACCACCCCATCATTGGAGAACCGTTATTGACAAGCAGCATCGACGTGCAGCCGTCAGAGGTACTCGCAATGCTGGTCTGCAAGTCGCTTGGAGAAAGCTGCGAAGCAAATTTCAGTAAACAGAGGAGAAGAAACGAATGCAAGGTTACCTGTCTCCCAAGATGAGATGGCGATCCAGCAAACGCGTGCCGGCGCCCGTGGCTGAGTCGATCAAGCTTACTTGCGTGAACCCACCTGGGATAGACTGGGGTGCGTTTCCGTCTCTCTCGACAACTGCCATTTCGTGCTGTGGGGTAGTGATTGGTGAACATCTCGATCGTGGATGGCAAAGAAGGAAATCGTATCGTACCATGGACACTGCGTGCATTTCCAAGTATTTCATAAATGATACCATTGCCTTGAACGCTTCAAGCGATCACGCACGATTCTAGATCACGTTCAAGGAATGTCACAATAACAACGACCAACGATGACGTGCACTTTTCCTTGTTGAGCATGGCCCCGATGATGTTTGGAGTCACCTTATACCGACGTCTTCAATGCTAATCACTCGCTGGTCGCCGTAAACGCCATCGCCCGAGTATACACGAAAGGATCATTGAACGCATTGGAAATGGGGGCACGAGCACTTTTTGTTTCGTGCTGTAATCGAGCGTGGGGCCGGGTCGTCCGATGAGAATGCATGCGTTCGTTCGGAAACCTTGGGGTCGCTCTGAAGACGTGCAGGACGGTGAAGAAGAAAATTGTTTAGGATACGATCGTCGAGCCACGTGCACGGATGTCGTCAGAAACTCGCGTGACGGTAGAACTCAAACATAATGGTACTTTGGGTGAAAGAAACACGATGGCACGTATCGTTACCTCGCGTATGACAGGCACTGTATCCGTAAAGCCAGTTTGCTAGTCCATCCCAAATCATAACAGCGTGCTGAACAAGAACGCGAGAGTTCGCGTGCGAGATTACGCCAGATATTGTCTACGACAGCTTTGTCAAGTCTGTCGGCATACTCGTCGAGGAGTGTCATTCGCGTTCCGCGATCAGGGCTTGAAAAGACCCAGATGCTCGGTCCGAGAATGACGTTCATGTATTCCTACGGCGATACATTTTTTCCAAACTGTGGTACTAAAGGAACGACCGTGGCAGCGGAAGTGCCTCCGTATTCGAGTGCGGTCACGAGAGAAGGAAGAATCCGGAACGAGGCAAACTCGGGCAGGAACGACGAGGTAGATTCTTTCAGTGTGCTGCATTTACGGTCAATGAATATGCATTTCACATCACGAGACATCGCAGCCACTCACCGAAGAAGCGTGGCTTTCTCCACCTCGCTGCCCAAACTGAAGTTGTCCAAGCCTGCACACGCTTTGACTAATTGATTGTTAGAAAGAAAACCTTCGCCCGCCAGCTCTGCCATACCGGTGTCCAGCAATGTTTCTGGCGTCATGCGGCCCTTTGGATCGGGGCTGAGGAGTTTCCTGAAACATGGGAACACGGACGGAGGAATAGCACCACGAGACGAAGGCTGAGGGGGTGGATGCAGCAGTTCTGCCGTCTCCGGACGTAGGATTGAGAATGGAGTGCATGAGAAGGCTGCGTACTAGCTGTCCGCGGCGGATATGTGACCACTGTGCATTCGATCAGTGCAATGCATTTGGGAGAGAAAAACGAGAACGAGCGGACAGCTTCAACGCGGAACAACCGCTCTATTTCACCTCGGGGGGTGCGCAGTTCCTTTCATCCCGGTGCCAGACCATCCATCATCTAGCTCGGATGAATAGGCCGATGCGAGACCGGACTGTTGAAACCGGGCGTACAGAGGAGAGGCTAGACAGATGTAATGAATACTCCAGTCGAGTGGTACGAGACTGAGTGTGACGTGACACGTAAATATACGAGCGGTGTCCATAAAAGGAAACGTAGTAAAGTATACCGCACGAAAGCTAAGTATTGTAGCAGACGGGCTGTTCTCCAACACGGACCCGGAACGACTCACATCATAGAGAACCGGATTGGGATTGGCCCAGTGCTCAATGCTTCAAACCGCCAACTTTCACTCGTCAGAGGGCGATATAAAGATCACGTTCGGTCGAACGCTATCATGCGTCGATGCGACCGAGTCATTGATAAAAGCCAACGCAACCTAGCCCCTTGTGTTTTCTTAACAGAACAGTGCACCGAACGTGAACAAAGAAAGTACCGACACTCGATGTAACCCCCACGGTAATTAATCCTGTCGCTCCTGCTGATTCTTGGACCCCAACGCCTGCAATGCTGTCGACCGCTCGTCATGATTAGAATTGCACTTTCCGATTCAATGAATTTAAGTACGTCCGCATGGTCCGAAGCTTGCGCAAAGCATTTTTAGCGAGGGTGATGGTCGACTCGTTGAGCGTGTGCACGAAATCGTATTCAAAGACTGACACGGGACGTCTGTCGTCCTAGATGCATGGAAAGGTCAGTTCATAGAGAAAGGACGTGAGCGACAGTACACATTTCATTGCGTCGTAGAGGTCCAGAACGTTTCGCAAAATACAACTTTTTTGGCCCAAGGGTGAATGGTAGGTTGATGCCTAACTTTTGTACGAGGGTCGGGAAGAATACAATCAGCCCGGCTGTCTCGGTGTGAGACTGTCACATATGTAGCTTGGGGTGGAGTATATTGATTTGTACACCCGATTCATTTTCCATATCTCGCCGTTCCAAACATCCCCACGGCTTGAGCCAAGATGGAAAGGATCAAGGATATTGGAATCAGTATCGTCGACGAAAAGGATCTCGAGATACTGCTGGCTTCTGCTAAAATCAAGTCGGTCATGAACCAAGTCTGTATCACGAGACGATCGAACACAGATCATTCTAACCTTGCAGAATTAGATTCTCTTACATCCCTATGTGTATCGCCGTCAGCTCCCCCGGGCCATCGTGGGCTCGGAATACGCAGCGAAGTACGGTATCGTGAGGTTTACAGCCCCCCCGACCGACGTCCGTCACCTCATGTTATCAATTTGTCTTCCGTCTATACCCTGGCAGCCAAATTACTCACCGGCCCTGGCCGTCCACTGGACGCACCATTGAACGAGATCGTTTCGAGGCTTGGAGCTACGCCAGATGAGGTGTTATTAGCATGGGAAAAGGGTGCTGTAGTAGTCACGGATGTGGTCGCCAGATGCCATCATCTCTGCTTACAGATGTGTTACCCATGTTTACATGCCCATCAGCACGAGTTCCAAGAAGACTCGTTTGCAGGGTTACATGGCAGCCGGCGATATCGGTACGGGTTCTCTGTACGGTGACTGTGTTTCGATGAACTTGTCAGAATTGACAGAGAACGACATCGAGACAATTGATGCTGCGGGCACGATCGGCGAGAAGCATATGGACGTAAAAGTGACTCTCCAAAGGCTGGCGAGGGACGCATTGGTCGGAGCTAAGGTATTCGAGGCTTGTGGTTACTTCAATATCCGTGTTTTCCAGGTGTGTCTACTACTAAAATTTTATGTACGATCTATGACGTACTGTACTAGTGGGACCAAGGATCGAATGAAGTTGCAAAGGTAAATCTCCCAATCAATCTTGGATTGGGATGCTGCTGTCAGTGCACAACTACAAGAGTAGGTCGATAATCCATTCAACTTGTGCTCGAGGACTGTCTGGCTTGGACTCTATGAGGCTCTGAGTTCTACCTCTCATCCGAGCTGATGCGCAGTTATGCCCGCCCATTCCCCGTTCAGGTTCAACGACATCATCATCATCATGTGGTAACGTAAACCATGCGTCTTCGGCTCGAACGATAGGCCGCTCTCCTTCCTCGTTTCCCCACCATCCCGTTGCTCATCTGTATTGCACGCTAACATGCCTTGGGACCCGATCCGGATGAACTCTGGTGAGTGGATCATCTACTTGGTATGTCCCCAGCCAGTTCTCACTTGAGTCGAACTTTCTTGGTTATGCGGTAGGGTATTCTATCCCCAGTATCGCATTTGGGACATCGAAACTAGGCAATGGCCAGGGTCCTATTGACCAAGTGACACAAGCTCTGGAGAGCGGGTTCGACCATATCGGTAAGATTTTGACCCTCCAGGACCTCGGTGCTCATCGTGTGCCAGACACCGCACAGCGTTACCGAAATGAAACCGAGGTCGGTATCGCCGTGCGAGAGAGCGGTCTTGCTCGTTCGGACGTCTTCATCACGGCCAAGTACTCCGGTACGGGCGGCTTGGACATCGATACGTCTATTCGTAACAGTCTTACCTACGTGAATTGCGAAGTAGTGCATTCATAAATGAGCGTTTCTGACGATTACATCCGCAGCTTGGGGTTGAGTATGTCGATTTGTACTTGATTCATTTCCCAAAAGTCGCCGTTCCCGACATACCCACGACTTGGGCCAAGATGGAAAGGATCAAGGAAGCTGGTCTGGCAAGGTGCACCTCTTCCGTACACACGGTTTTCCCGGCTTTACTGACATTCATAAAACCTATAGGAGTGTTGGCGTCAGCAACTTTGACGAGAAGGATCTCGAGATCCTGCTTGCTTCTGCTAAGATCAAGCCAGCCGTGAACCAAGTCTGCGTCACGAGAAACCCTCCGTTGAATGCAGGCCAATCTGACCTTTTCAATATCAGATCCTCTTACACCCCTATGTGTACCGCCGTCAACTCCCCATTTTGGAATACGCAGCGAAGCACAACATCGTGATCGAGGCTTTTAGCACTTTGACGTCCGTTTCTAGCTACATTGTCTTCACCATCGGTCTGCCATCTGACCTTGATTCACTGTGACAGCCCGATTACGCGCCAGCCTGGCGGTCCATTGAACGAGATCGCTTCGAGGCTCGGTGCTACGATGGATCAGGTGTTGTTTGCATGGGTGAAGGCAAAGGGCGCTGTAGTGGTCACGTACGTGATCATTCGATGACGTCTTCTCATGAAGGGTGTTACTCACGCTTGCATTCCCATCAGCACGAGCTCCAAGAAGACCCGTTTACAAGGTTACCTAGCGGCGGGCGACATAAGTACACACCGTCCCACGTTCGCAGAAATGTGTCGCTGACCAAGCTTTTATGAACTTATCAGAGTTGACACAGAAAGATGTTGACGCAATCGATGCTGCGGGTGCTATCGACGAGGAGCTATGAATGCGAGGATGACTCTGAGGAAGTTGGCAATTGGCGGATTGGTTGGGGCGGTGGTATTTGCCACCTGCAGTTACTTCAATATCCGTGTTTTCTAGGTGTGGGTGATAGTCCGGCATAGGAAAAGGTATTGAATGATTGGAGCACTCGATTCATTTCTCACTTGCATGTGCCAACTTGACTATGGGTCTACTCCACCGCGCAGCTGTTGGTATGTCACATTCATGTCTTCTTACAGTTGATTGAAGCCGAATAAATTAATGAAGGGGTTTGGCCTGACGTTGATCTTGGATGGGGAAAACAGAAATGTTGTCTTGGGGCTCCGAACAAATCGTGGAAGCATGATGGGGTAGCTGATTAGACAAGGGTGTAAAGCTATACGACTAAAGGAAAGTGAAGACGGGATACCGCTGGATGGATACTGGAGATATGATACGCCAAGTGATCGGTGTTGATTCAGATTGATGATGCATCAGCGGGCTCTCAGGCAGAGTTCTATTCTTGTGTGTGCTGCACGTTGGAGCTAACGTGAATTATGCGTGGTCATTACAATCGAAGGGTGTGTTTGCCAAAGAAGGAAGGTGGAGAATGACGTCAGGGGTACCCGACATTGTGACGACGACGATGACACACCCAGCTGCGTTCGTTTACGGGCTCTTAATTCTTCAAGGATGTCCCTCTGATCCAAGCAGACCTCATCACTCCCCTACTTTCGTTGCCCACCGCTGACAAGGCACATTCGTTTCATCGCCCTCCGCTGCGAATCGCGTCATCGTTTCCACAGTGGTACCCTGCTCAACTTGCCCGTCGCGCACATCCCCAGGACCTGGATTTCTCCGCAAACTCTGGGAATAATACCTTTCCAAAGAAATCGAATATCCGTATGTTCTGCTTTTACCTTCGGCTGCTGTCTTGTGTCACTCATCCTTTCTGCGCATAACTCCAGTCTTTGGTCTGCGCTGGCGTCATGACATCTCCTCCGGGAACAGTAGCACACTCCGACGACTCTCGCCTTACCGGAGGCACGAGGACACCCCGTCGTGTTCAATAGGCTGGCAAGGATGTCATCCGGGTGTCGGCAACGCGGAAACCTCGCCCCGAGGAAGCACTCATGAACTTGACGAGATGGGGCTGGACGTACGTTCTTATCTTCCAATTCATCTCGCCGACGGAACTGAGAATAATCTGTAGCCCGCCGCCTTCGAGACGCTCAGAAACGCCTTGGCAATGCACCAGTCCAAGGAGCGCCTTCCAAACGAGTCGGGGCCGTTGGAAGCAGCACGTGTACTTCCTTCAATACCACACCGGGCTGTCGTCTCGCACCGTGCCACCACCTCCGGCCCAGCCTCCCGGGGTAACCCGTTCACAAGTGCCCCCGCTGGATCATCACACAGCGATGACCCATATCCCAGCGCGAGCCCACCTCAAATACAAGTAGTACCATCGTACGGCACGCGCGGTTCGTTCACACAACTAAGTTCACCAACCACAGATGACATCAATTTCCATCCCTAGTTGTCCATCCTTGTCGCGCAGCGTACGCACGACGTCCCTGGAGAAGCATGGATAGACACACTAGAACGAGAAGGATTGCCCATGGATGCGCCAATGCCCAATAATGGCAACCGAGGAGAAGCTGGTACCATTCTCCGAAGAAGATCAACTTGGGCGCGGGGAAGCACAGATGATGGCGTAGTTTTGGGTGGAAGGCACATCGAACGATTGGCGGAACACCAGGCTGCGGGAGTTGTGAGAGCCCATACAAGGCGCGGTTGGGGCTGGCTTCACCGCTCGCCCAAGGATATGAAGGCCACCAAGTCCAGAGGTACGCACAAAGGAGAAAAGGAAAAGACGGATGAGGGCAACACAGCTGACGAGAAGGGAAAGGCGACAAAGTCTGCTCGCTGTCGTCACCATACCCAATCTGACAAAGAGAACGATACCAATTTCACCGATGGAGAGTTTCACCGTCCAGGACGCGTGCGCAAGCGTGTTCCTCGCAAATGGTTGGCGCCAGTCGCACATCTCTCTCGCACGCACACTCCGCATGATCGACAACACTATCCCGAGGACCGCCATCGCAATCACTCCAATGGTCCAAGGCTTGGCAAGGCGTCCTCAGCGCATTGTTAGCACTCTATGGTCACGATCATGAGCATGATGAGGCGAGCGCAAGTGGTGCAAGTAGCCCAAGCAGGCGGAGTCGTTCCAGCTCCGACGCAGGAAGTGACGATGGCGTCCTACCGAGGCCCAATCGCTTTTGGTTGTCCGATCAGGATGACAATCACGATCACTCCACCTCGAAAGAACGGACAGACAGCAAGGACAAATACCCAGGGAAATTCAGCCTTGGTCGTTCGCTGAAAGGAGGATCCACTTCATCCATCCTTGCTCACTTCCGGACTCCGTCCCTCCCTGCAGCATCCACGACTGCCGCCCTAATTGCTGGAGCCAGCTACCCTCGCGCCAAATTTAAAAAAGGCAGGCTACAACCTCGTGAGATACTCTATGGAAGACGATCCGAGAGGTGCTTCGAGGTCCTCCAATGTAACTCCTCGCGGACTTCGACGCACGTCCAGCACCGATTCCGGCATCGCAACCATTGGTTATCGTGCGAACGAGGAAAGAGAAAGCGAGACAGAATCTCCGGATACGCCTGGTGCTACCATTATAGCGTCTCCGACTGCGGGTTCGGAGGCGAGCAAGGAGGTTCATGATCACCCTGTTTATATCCCCGGAGGACGCAAGGGATGGACTGGCAGGTTGCAGGATCTCCCGTTGACGATGCACTTGACCCCGGGTCATATTAGAATGCCACCGTCCCCTTATCCTGGCCTGCAAACGTCAGGTGGTAGCGGCACTGCGACTCCGGGGAGTGCAAGTGCAGGGTGTACTTCTGCAGACGAGTTTGGTGAGAAGAAGGAATATTTCGATCTTAGACACATAGAGAAAGAAACCCAACGGATCATAGAGCGAGAGAGAAGGGAGCGCAAGCGGAAGACAAAAGAGAGAGAGCAAAGGATATACGACGCAAGAGAAGAAAGGCAGAGATTGATGTGCGTTACCCTTTATCGTCCGTTTCCCCAGTTTGACTGACATCTTGCTAGATCACGACGTGGCTGAGATACTCCAGAGGCAGGAATTCATCATGAAGCTTGCCCGTGCCATGATGATGTTCGGTGGACCTTCGCACCGTCTAGCGTCGCAGATACAGAGCACAGGTCGCGTGTTAGATCTCCAGCTCAGCTGCATGTACCTGCCGGATGTGATGCTTATCTCATTCGAGGACAGCGCAACAGGAACCAGCAATGTCAAGTTCATTCGACAGGGCAGCGCCTTGGACCTGGAGAAGCTTGGGGAAGCATATTCATTGTATTGGAGCGTGAGTGAAGCGGCCATTTCTGCTAGAATATGTGCAACTGACCTCGATTTCAAGGTCATTCATGATGATATGTCGGTTTCCGAGGCATCGGCTTCGTTGGAGCTTCTGGTGCGGAAGAAACCCCTGTACAGCTTCTTCCAGCTGACCGTCATTGGGGGAATGTGCTCGGCCTCCATCTGTTCTGTCTCATTTTCTGGATCCTTCATCGACTGCCTCGCATGAGCGCCTCTCGGTGCGCTCCTAGTCGCGGTTCAGTTGATCGGTGTGCGCAATGAACTATATGCGCACGTGTTCGAAATTACCATTGCAACGCTCTTGAGCTTCTTGAGTGCTGCATTGGCATCGACGAAACATTTCTGCTACTCGGCCGTTGCCAGCAGTTCAGTAGTGTTGATCCTGCCGGTAAGCAGTCTCAAACTATATGTGGCAACATAGCCAATGAGAGCGCATACAAAGGGGTTTATTGTGCTCACCGAGTCCCTCGAGCTCTCGTCACGTTCTCTGGTTGCCGGTGCTGTTCGATTGTGTTTCGCCCTAATGTACTCGCTTTTTCTGGGCTTTGGGCTCTCGATCGGCGCTCAGCTGTACGAGAGAATACTCGGTCACCGGGTTGTCGGTCCAACAGACTACATTTGTGTGGACTCTCATGACCCCACGGGACCTTGGTGGCAGCAAACGCGAAGCTTAATGGTGGGCGTTCTTGACAGTACCGATGTATTCGCTGTTTCTGAGCTTGAGACTAATGGCCCCATGGTGGAAAAAAGAAATGGTGAGTAGTTGGCCCAATGTGATCGGAAAATAATTATTCTTTGCTGCATACATCGGCGCTAACTTGCGCACATAGGCCCTGCTAATTGCAATCGCGTGTATTGGCTGGGTGACGAACCATTTCGTGGGGACCAAATTCCCGAACCAGAGTGATATCAGCGCAGCTGTTGGGTAGGGATATTATTTTTTGATGATAGTGTATGTTGTATGCTCATCCATGCGTGACGTGTTCCAGCGCATTTTCAGTTGGATTTGTGTCCACGGCCGCTTTTTCGATGGGAACGCTTTCGTTGTCATGGTGAGCTCTCCTCGGATTTGGATCTTTGAAACAATGTCGAAATGAAACTTGCAATCAGATTACTGGCATCCTTTTCCAAGTGCCTTCTGGACTTGGAAACGGAGGTCTGCTAAACTTTGTGTCAGACCAAACGTCGGGATCGTCGTCGCCCTACCTGAGTGGGTTCCAGACGGCCTTGCAGTTGATCGCTGTTGCAGCTGGACTTACCGTCGGGCTCGGAATCTCTC
>JBBPOF010001262.1:0-11383 GCA_038091315.1 Porphyrellus cyaneotinctus | reverse complement strand
GAGGTGTGCAAGTGCAAAGGTCAGAGGTTGGGGTCGGAGGTGTACCGGAGGTACGACGGAAGGTCGGAGGTAGATGGAGGGATGAGGTCGTCGGTGCAGGACTTATGTGTCGCACCCTTGCCAGTTCCCTAGGGACCTCGTATTTCAGAGGAGAACGAGAGTAAGGATCGAGAGTGACTCGAAGGAAGTGATTAAGTTGATATTCGAACTGAGGTACTAAAGACAAAGTACAGAGGTTTATATACAGAGGACTCAGGTCCAAATGACTAACTACACGGAGGCCGGAAGTAAATATCCCCGCGCTGTGACGGAGGTATGCCCAGAGCTGTGCTACTAAGCGAGACACAGATTTGAAGCTTATTAGCAATGATGAGTGTCATACAAGATGAATAATAGGAACAGAGTCAAAACTGGAGGAAAGCGGAGAACAAGTCCGGAAAGCGAGAAAGGAGAAAAAGGTCGGAATACGCTCAGAGTCTATTTGGAAACCCGGAGTTGGACTTAACAAAAATCTGGGATATGACAGCAAGGTACTCCAGGGCAAAACTGGGGTCCATGTCCCCATCGAAGGCAAATGCTACACTGGGTGGAGAGACACAAACGTGATGGATGACCGGGGGCGGCACAATGACATTTGGGACAGATGTATTGGGGACAGTCATCTCGCAAGTGCCCAAGACTGTTACAACGAAAACACTGGGTGGAGGCATTGGTGGGGGTAGGAGGAAAGATGTTAGGGAGAACATGAGTGGCCGCCGAGAGAACAGTGTTGCCAGAAGTGTTTCGAGTATAGTAAGTCCTGAAGATGTGTCGAGTGTCTTCATCGAGATGTCAGCCAACAGTGTCAGAGTTGTGTGGGAAACGAATAGCCACAGGAGTGAGAGGTCGTTCGACAGGAGAGGTGGGGGTGGATGGTTCGATTGTGGTTGAGGTTTCAGACAGCATGGTCATGGGGGAGCAGGGGCGAGAAGATATGCGGGATGCAAGGACGGGAGTGGCAGGTACGAAGGTTTCTTCCTGAGGTCTGGGAGGAGGAACGGGTAAGATAGGCAGGGATTGAGGAGGGAGGAATTTGGTAGCTTCCATGTATCTGTCTTGTTCTTCCTTGGACATGGACAAATAAATTCGTCAAAATGTGGGGTAGATCACGGTGGTGGGTAATCGTTCGACGAAAGAGTGGAATCCATAGAGGTGGAGAATGGTGAGAATACGACAAGGGAGGGCAGATATATGAAGTTGTAGCGGAATACCGAAGTCCAAAGGGGGGTTCGAGGGATTGGCTAGACGATGGTATCATTCAACAGTCAGGGTCTCGTGGAAGAGTTTGATGAGTTCCTGGGTGACAACGTCTTCTTCGAACAGATAGAGTTCCTCGAGGGCGTGGCAAATATGTGGCGTGGTAAGAATGGCGGCATAAAGAATGAGAATAAAATGTAAGGGCAAACAAATAGGACGAACAGGACGAGAACGCAACAGGGAGGTATTTGGAGAGGAGGATAGAGAGGAGGAGGAACGAGATGACGATAGGAAAGACATATTCGGGGGAGTCAAAAATGATGGATTCGATGGAGTAGTGGAACATGCGCAGGGGGGTACTCACGAAGAGACGCCACTTCCTGGGAGTTCAGTTCAATCGGTGACTCTCCTTATAAGCCTTGAGAATTTCAGGGGCATGGCGGAGATTAGTTTTGGGTTCCCAAGTGTTTTCCGAAGATGGATAGCCTTTCCATGCGGTTAGGTACCGGCGTTTTCCAGCATTGCCTCTATGACTAATGATCCGATCGACTTCATATTCTTCTTCGGCATCAATTAGGTCAGGAGGAGGTCGGGAGAAGTTGGGACCATGTGCAACAGTTTCGTGATAAGAAGATAAGAGGTTGGCATGGAACACGTCATGGATTTTCCATGTGGGTGGCAAGCATAATCGGTAAGTGAGCGGTGATAGGACCTGAGATATCTCAAAGGGTCCATGGCGTTTCGGGGCGAGCTTTCGGGAAGGGTAATGGAGGCGTAGATTAGAGGCTTCTAGCCAAACCTTATCACCAACCTTCCAGGGGGAGAACTTCTGAGTGGAATGTTTGGTCATGATCCGACGGGCTGTTTCATGTGCTGCTAGAGCTTCTTTTCGGGCTTCTTTGAGCAGGGAGAGTCGGTTTTCTAGAGTGGGAAGGAAGGTCTTGCCTAGGGGAGGATATGACTGGGGTTCATATCCGAGGAGTAAGGAGAAAGGGGAGACCTTGGTTGAGCTATGTGGGGTGGAGTTATGGTGGAACTCGGCGGTGGTGATGTACTCGGTCCATTGTCGGGGGTTGTTGGAACAGAAGATTCGGAGATAGGTTTCAATATCCTGATTGGTTCATTCGGTCTGGCCATCAGTCTGAGGGTGATAAGCAGTGGAGAGGCGGATGTCATAGTTGAGAAGTCTGGCCAGTTCCAGCGTGAAAGCAGAGGCGAACTGAGGGCCTCTATCCGAGATGATGGAGTCATATAACCCGAATCGTTTGTAGACATGTTCAAAGAAACGTTTAGCTACTCCAGCGGCACCAATAGTTTTAGTACAAGGGCATAGAATCACCCCCTTCATAAGGCCGTGGTCGACCACGACCATCAAGGAATCAGAGCCGGCAGAGAGGGGGAGATTGGTAATGAGATTGACAGAGAGTTGACGAAAAGGAAGTGAGGAGGTCGAGGCGATCGGAGCCAGAGTGGGACGGGTTGGATGGGTATTAACTTTGTTCTGTTGGCAAATGGCACAACCGGAGACAAAAGCGTTGACAAAAGAGGATAGTCCCGGCCACCAGAAGTCACGTTCGACGATGGCCTTGGTGTGGAAACGACCCATGTGACCTGTAGAGGGAGAGGAGTGCAGGGCGTAGACAACGGAATGACGAGAGGACGGGGGTATGTACATACAACCTTTGAAATAGAGATGGCCGTTGTCGAGGGTCCAATCAGCGAGGGAGGAGCAGGAAAACAAAGGTGAACCTTGCTGGAGACTGGTGATGGCGCGTAAGACAAGAGGGTCGGAGGTGGAGGAGGAAGAGATCTTGTGGGCAAGAGTGGTGTTGAGAGCATTGATGACCAGGGGTTCAGGACAGATGGAAGTGTCCACGTTATCGGTGGTAGTGTCAAGATGATTCCATCGAGAGAGAGTGTCAGCAGGAGCCATCTTAGATCCCGGTGTTACTTTCCAGACAATATCAAAGTCCTGGAGGAACAAGGCCCAGCGAGCTTGGTGATGAGAGAGTTTGCGAGGGTCTTTGATATAGGAAAGGTTCTTATGATCTGTGATGACAGTGATCGGATGGTTGGTTCCTTGAAGGTAATGTTGCCATTCGGAAAGAGCAAGGATGACAGCGAGGAGTTCTCTGTTGTAGATATCATAGTTACGTTCGGTGGGGGCAAAGGTTTTCGAGAAGTAAGCACAGGGGTGGGGGTTGCCAATGGCATCATCCTGCATGAGTACTGTGCCCACTGCCAAGAGGGAAGCATCGGTCATGAGAGAAAAGGGTTGAGAGATATCAGGGATACTAAGGACAGGGGCGGAGGAGAAGATGGATTTGAGAGTATCAAACACCTTTTGTTGGAGCAGGGTCCAAGCCCAAGGTTCATCCTTCCGGGTTAACAGGTTCAGGGGAGCGACAATGTGGGAGAAATTGGGGATGAATTTTCAATAGAAATTGGCGAAGCCGGTGAAGGACCGTACAGCCTTGATGGAGGTGGGAGGTTTCCAATCGCGGATGGCATTGAGTTTCTTGGTGTCCATAGCGACCTGTCCTTGCCCAATAATCATCCCAAGATACTCCATCATTGGGACGTCAAAAGTACACTTGGAGATCTTCAACGACAGGTTATGTTCACAAAGGTGGAGAAGAACACGACGTGTCCATTCATGATGAAGGGAGAGGGTGCCTTGGGTGCAGATGCTGAGATCGTCCATATAGATTTTGAGCCAACGTTCCGCAATCATGTCGGCAAAGATGTGATTCATGAATGATTGAAAAGTTGCGGGGGCATTGCAAAATCTGAAAAACATGATGGTTGGTTCAAATAGTCTGAGGGGAGTGATGAACGCCACTTTCCATTAGTCCTCTTCTCTAATCCAGATATTGTTATATCCCCATCGGATGTCGAACTTGGTAAAGAAGTTGGCGTCCTTCATGTCATCAATGAGTTCTGGGATGAGGGGCAAAGGATATCCAAAGCGTCGAGTATGAGAGTTCAAGTGTTGGTAGTCCTGGCATGGGCGAAGGGTTCTGTCTTTCTTAGGTACGAAAAAGAACGGGGACGCTTGGGGGGACTTGGAGGGAACGATACGCCCAGTTGCTAAGTGTTCTTTGATGAATGCTTCGCAAGCAGAGAGTTCGGCGGGATTCAAGGGGTATATCTTGGCTATTTTCGGGGTGAACGTGGGGAGGAGATCGATGGTGTGGTCGAAGGATCTATGGGGTGGTAACTTGGTATGCATTTTTTCTGAGAAGACATCAGCAAAGTCCTGGCACCAATCCGGAACTGGTTGTTCCATTGGTTTCTTGGTCTGGGCGATCTGGGTAGAGATGGTGACCTTGTTGATCACTTCACCATTGTGCCAAAGCTCTTGTTTGTGAAGGCGTCGAGATATTTTTCGATCGGCTTCTAGACCGAGCCATCGAAGGAGGTATCGTTGGGGAATGTGTGGGTCATCAGATGCAGGAGATGGTGGTCGAGGGATTTCAAGGGTGTGAGCGTTCCAGTTAATGTGGGGGTTCCATTTGCGAAGCCAGGGCATTCCCAGGATGATCTGTCTCTTCCCGAGGCTGAGTACCATGAGATCTACATCATCGCAAAAGGAGTTGTGTTGAAAGGAGGTGTGGGCTTTCCAACGTATGGTTCCTTTCACATTGGAGGTTCCATCGACATTTATGGCTAGGGTGGGTTTGGGAAGACGAATGAGGGGGAAGTTGGCTTCACAAAGGAGTCCAGTATCAATGAAGTTCCTGGTAGCTCCGCAGTCAATGAGGGCAGTGGTTTCGACGGTTTTTGTACTAGCATGGAGTTTGATAGGGATACGAAGGGTTCGTTGTTTCGGCAAAGCTACTAGTACATGGGCAATATCATGGGAAGAAGACGTCGAGACATCTTCCCGATTCAAAAATCCTCTGCTTCGAGGTTGGTTACAGCCACTTCCTCTACTGGATCCTCATAGCAGAGCTTCAGGGTCTGAAGGACTTTGGTTTCGTCCTTCCCTTGGGTTTTCAAGGTTTGGACATACTGTTCCAGTGCGGAGAGAGGGGTGATGTTGGATTTTGGTGGGGGGGTATCGTTGGTCATGGTGGTCTCAGCATTTTGAACTTTCTGAGGATGTGGAGTCGATGGTTGAGAGGTTCTTTGAGAGCAACATTGGGTAGCATTGTGTCCAGGTTTCCTGCAGCGGAAGCAAAGACCCTCTTTGAAGCACTTAGCACATTCTGCGGGGGAGAGTTTTCGCAGGGTTACTGCGTCAATGTCCATGGCGTCGGGGTCTCTGGTGGTACGAGAGTTTAGAAGCAAGGGGGTTCCATGATGACCCCTCAAGGTAGCGATGCGCATCTTCTGTGCATGGAAGACCTTGGCTTGTTCAATCCACTTGGGTAAAGTGGTGGGGATAGCGGCCATGGACAGAATCATGGTGGTGATCTGTTGATCAATGCCGAGGAAGAATTGGTTGATGAGCATGATGGGGTTGGTGATTCCTGCCTTAGCGGCGAGGTTCTGGAAGTCGGTGATATACTTTTGAAATCCATCGTCCATAGTTCCGTTAGGAAGTTTGAACAATTTCTGGACTAGTTTCGTGAGATCATGTCGAGCGACTGCCTTGATATTGAAGGGGAAGAAGGTGGACTCGAAGTCCCGTACGAGTTTGTCAAAGGTTTTCTCGGAGGCAGGGGCGTTGGTGTCGGCCATCTTGTCATACCACATCTCTGAGAAAGAGACTCCTCATCCCTTGCTCATCTTATTGAGAGTGGTCATGACCTGGGTTTCATCAGATGAATACAACCTGGAGTTAATGGTGAAGTAGGCCTTCATGGCCTTGATCCATCTCATGGCATCAGAGGGTTCCCCTGAGAAATCCGCGGGGAGGGCGGCCTTGAGTTCGGAGGGGTTAGACATGGGTGCTGGGGTTACTCTGGGTGCAGGGGTTACAGTGGGTACGAAGGGTGTCACAGCCTGGGAGGTCCTGGATACAGTGGTGTCAGAGTACAACGACTCATCGTCGTTGTCAGAGTCCTGTGGTACTTGGTACCTTCGACGAGAAGGTCTGGATGTCATGGTGACAATGGTGGGTCGGTCCTTCTCCTAAATAGGAGGGACAGAGGGAGAATTCTTGATCTTTTGTTACATGAAACGTACGCTGTACATCGAGCGTACTTTGTTTGTCTCAAGGGAGGTACTCACGAAGAGACACAGCATCCTCGATAGAACAAAGCTACGACAGAAGACAAGTCAAGGGGTCTAGGTCAAGGGTTACCTCGAGTCGAACAAGACTGAGGTCGAGTGAGACTTGAGAACATACAACGAACATTGTATTGCGCAGATCAAGAATGAGGAAAGAGATACAGGCAGAGCGGTATAAGTACCCGTGCACTACTGTGGATGACTAATCTATAGGACATCATAGAAGCAGATAGAATGACTGAGTCACGAGTGAGTCATGATGGTAGTTAGGGGAAACGTAAGCAGTGCAAGAGAACTGCTTAGAGGAGAAGGCTGTCCTTAGATAGATAAGTCTGACATAAGTGCATATCCCCTACCGGCAATAGAGAAAAAGAACAGCGTGGGGAGTGCGTTCAAGGTAACACAATAACACTAAAGCCATCCAGGCTAAAGAGGAGAAGGAAGTCATCTCGACCTGGTGTTAGCATTCCAGGGAGGACGAAGGTAGAGAATCAAGAGGAAATAAGGAAAACAGAGGCGCACATATATTGTATCGTAACAATCTGAGTCACCAACTCGGACAGTCGACCCAGCCCTCGAAATGAGCATCCCTTGTGACTGGAACTTGACCCAAGTGGCCTTTAGCTTGTCAAGCCTTTGGTTGATGACCAGCATTTGACCCAGTGCTTGGTGGTGGCTTGAACGGCAGTATGGCATCTTCACAGCTCTGATGTGTTTTGACTTGGTGATGGATGAACACAAGCCATTTGGTGCTCCAAACAGCTTTATTAGATCAAAATAATGCGTGAGAGAGTGTTGGTGAGGGAGTGAGAGGGACCACGTGGCACCAGAGTTGATAAAGACGGTGCGATACTGATGGAACTGAGAGAGGTTGTCTTCGAGTTGTGCAAGATCCGAGGTTGTAATGATGTCCTTGCATACTAGGTAACAGAATTCCAGGAATGCGTGGAACGTGCATAGCATGTCACGTGGGACATAACCTTCAATAGCAGCAAGGTAAACCTGGAGACGAAACTTATCAGTCACTATGCAATTTATCAACTACATGATTTGGCTGACCTTCATGAGTGCCTTGGAGTCATCGCCTGTCCACTGTTTGAAATGGTGACCTTGTGGGAAACGGCGCAGACCAGCAAATGAGGCCACAGATGCAATACTATCGACCACATCATCAAAATTAATCAGGCAAGTAGTGGAGGGCTCTTACCGGCGATCAATGTCATCCAGGATTTCATTGGCCCATTTCTGACCAAAGGTGATGACTAAATATTTCTCAACCCAGTCAACCAAGTGATCCTTGAATATGCCCTTGATTAATTGATGGAGGATGTCTGGCAAGAGGAGCCGGCATATATCAGCTCGAGGAAAATCATTCGTGAATGGCTGCCAATGCCAGTAGTGAGAAACTTGACATAGCAACGAGAAGAAAAGGGACTGACAACAATATCAGCGACAATTCCAAATTCATTCCATAGGTCATTGGTGTCCAGTTTCTCAATGAGGATGTCTGTGTGGTCCCAGGACCGGCAGAGTCCTCCCTCATCAAGGTTTACTCTGTGGCCAAGGCACCTTGTTGACAGAAAATATGTGAGGAGAATGCTGAACAAAAATTAAGAACCATGTACCTTGCACACCAGTTTTGTACAATGCATGCTAACAATGCTTGTTCTTCATAGTCAGCAATGTAGGGACCAAGTCCATACACTGCTCGGTGATAGTGTCGATCACTGCAACGCACCACTTCCCATTGGGTCATGTATGGTTGCAGCACTTTGAGTATGCGGGATAAGGAAACGTGGAAAAGTTTGCAGCGAAACTTCTTATAACGTGCCGTCTTCGCATCTTCGTGTGTAGCTATTCATCATTGTCATCAGGTCAGTCTGGTTTCATTTAAACCGTACTTACTTTTGGGGGTGGCAAGGAAGCCAATCAGAGCAACACCGTGGCGATGTGACCGTCGAGCGTCGTTATGGAGGTTACCGACTGATAGGTATAAGGGGTAGTAGTCGTGTTGCCCTGTAGCCATAGAGACCGTTGTCTTGTCGCTGCCTAAGATGACGGGCACAAACATTGCACCCTCACAGTCTGCATGATCACGAGAGATATCATCCTATTCATCACTGTCATTTATTATACTCATAGAATTTAAAATCAGACGTACTGCTTGATCCCAAGCCCAATCACCACCCATGAAGTCTTGAAAACGCCGCTCCTCCATTTGAGTGTCATATTCTCGATAGGGTCGAAAGTCCATCTTGTCCACCAGCTCAGGATTGACTAGGATATTGTGGATGATCTGGCAGGGACATCGGTACCACACATCATATGTTGCATCCATCCATGTTGCATGATCTTCGTCCTCTTCGTCCTGCAAGTATTTGAGCGAGAAACACTCCCACTTAACATCACCTTCTTGGATGGCATCAATTGTTTTGTAAAGATCCCTGTAATTTTCAAACAAAGGTTGAGCGCCAGCCCTACTGAGAGATTCACCCCATATGTCCAAGAGCGTGTTGATCTGTTGAGCAGGCATCTGGTTGCACGTATACAAAAAATCGGCATGACAAGGTGCCCAATCATCATCATGAGCCTGCTGGTCTAGAGGGGGCTGGGCCCCAGGTGGTAGAAAATCTCCAGCAGAATCACAAGGACATCCTATAAAAAACATGGTCAGATAAAATAGCTAGAGACTTCACTATACTGACCGGTCATCAATGGGTGGTAGTTGCGAAATGCTGCATTTCAGGAACCCAAGAACTTGGCCTCAACATGGGGAAAATCCACGTTTTCGGCATGCTGAGGGGTAAGACTACGAGACAGCAGCAAATTTGGAGAGGTAGGGGGAGACTCTGACCAGGTGAGGGAAGAGGATGGGGGCGAAATGGATTCATGAGGGTGCTTGGTGTGTCAATGTTGTGTTAGCCCCGACTGGTTTTTGAACCAGCAATTGCAACCTGTGTGCGGACAAAAATACTGAAGCTGGGCATACTGTGATGTGACGGGCATGAATATTGATGGTCAGCAGCACACGAGTGGACATGGAACTGCACACCTGACAGGGTCTTCAAGGTTTGAGATACACTGCCATACACAAACCTTTTTTTGGGGGGAGTTGGGTCAGTATCATATAAATGAAAAGAAGCTGCCATACCATATATTGCCTTTTTTCCATCCCTCCTTCAAATTTCGTCCCTTCCCATCCTCTCAGCATCTGTCATTGTTTAACCATCTCTTCATGCCAGTCGCATCAAACCATTCAACAGAGGAGAGCCAGGCACAGCCTGCTCAATCCACTGGACGTCGGGTTACCTGGAGGTCCAACAAAACTGCTCACCCTGGCTTGCCAGACAAACCGGCACCCAGGCGCACAAGTGAGGAGAAGCATGCTAACAAAGAACAGGTTAGACAGCTGAAAGAGGCCAAGAAAATGGCCCAGAAAGATGCATACCAGTGTATTTCAACTATGCAAGCTCAAATGGTTGTCGATCAATCAGAGGCCCGAAAAGATCAAGCAGCCATTCACCCGAAGCCTCACATTGTTCGAAAACAGACTGGAAAAGAGGAGGATCAAGCTGTGATCTTGCCGCCTCGTTTTCCATGTCAGTCTTCTAAGTTGTCATTGCACCGAAGAGACAAACTGACCTTGATAGTATTAGGGCATGAGGCTGGCAAGGGGCCAGGTCTGCGAGAAGTCTTGTCAGAGATGACACATCAAAGGTTGGCTGTGGCTCACACCAGACTCAGAGCGGACACAGCCTTGTATGTTTGGTGTCACCAGTGTCGCACATGCTAACCTGACATAACACTCAGCCAGCAGGCCACTAGATTGGACTCGTGCAGCAACACACCCACCAGCAATGATTATGTTCAGGATTCTGTTGAGTCACCGAAGACTGTTACCGATGCTGAAGATGACCACGAAGAGCTCCAGTACACAATGGAGCTTTTGAAGGGTAAATGCAAGGTGAGCATCAGATACTACTTCAGCGAACCAGCATGTATATCACTTACTGAACTGCCAAAAGCTACCACTCTCCCGGGTAGTGGTCACCCATGACGATGTCGATGTTGACGATCTCATCAACCTTATAGTTCCTATCCAAACACTGCAGCGTCAGCAAGTTGGTCTGAAACGCAAGCTGGACTCACGGAGTGACTTGGAGGAAGGTGTCAAAACTGAACCTGCCAGTGAGCCTGAGGGAGAGGGAGAAGTGATGGAGACTGACCTTCAGTCCATGCATCATGCGAGAGAGCAGCGTCTCACACGACAGGAATGCTGCAACCTATATATGTGATGCTGTGCACTCACCTCGTGTTCCACAGAATGCAATTTCTATCATTGAAGCACCCCCAATTAAGAAGATCAAGTCTGAGCGGGCAGAGAGTGGCAACTTGAATAATGTACAGTGGCTCAAATAAGTGTCCCAATATTGGGGTATTTTGCAAAGATGTGACATTTGCAAGAGAACCAAAATCCATTAGCTCTAACGATTGCAGGGTCATCAATAGCCCTAACCATTGCGCTAAAGATGAGCTCTTAGTCATGTGATTTGGTTGCCATGGGATTGAGATATAGCCATTTCGAAATGACATGTCATTGGGACACTTATTTGACCCTGATGTTATTAATCATTATTTGGTAAATAACATAATGTTCTGATGGATGCTGTGCTTCAACCCTGTCTCATTATGTAACTTACATAACCCTGAGCACTATAAAGAACAGAAATACCACCAAGCTAACCCTACTTCACTATGAAGCCCATTTCTACCTCTACTAGAGCTAATATCCTGTTTCCCTCTGAATCTGGCCTTTCTGCTAGGAAAATATTCTCCCAAACCAGTTTGGGGAAGTCCACTGTGGCCAGGATTATCAAAGAAATTCATCCAGGCAAGGAAAACATCAAATTAGGCCCTCCTTCCAAGCTTTCCCCTATTAATAGAAGGTGAATTGTCTCTAGTATCATCT
>JBBPOF010001261.1:0-11384 GCA_038091315.1 Porphyrellus cyaneotinctus | reverse complement strand
TGGGGATGGGACTAGTTTCCCACTCTATTTTGTAATAACCATCCATTTTTGTCCTGGACCTTGACTGTTTTGCCAAGGGCTGAGTTTCAACCTGGGCTCCTTTTAAGGATTTGAACCACATTCCAACATGTCTTGCACCTACAATCTCCTTGTCCTCCTCCTTCAACTCCCCACCTTCAACTGGAGGACTTTCATTGTGGAATTCCTGGAAAAACCCTCCTGTATCCTCAGCCTCAAAGGACCCCCCTTCTATCCACATGCCTTCTATGTTCACTAACTCATCACTCTTTACTGATACTACGCCATCACTAGAGGGAAGATTGTGAAGAGCCCCAACCCCTTATCTGAGGAGGTCATGGCACTCTTCAAGACTCAGAACATCATCCTAAACTTGCTCCACTTGGTGGAAATCCTCAACCTCATCATCCCAACTACCAGAGGATCTTCTCCATTGAGTCATCTCTCTCATCTTTCTTTCGCCACCCCAGGGGACCAGACAGCTGATATCTCTGGTTTCGACCACCATCTCCTCCACTCCAGGAACTTCTGAACTCCCTAGAACTCAGACCACCCAATCCTCTTCCTCTCCTACTTCATCTGGCAAATCATGTGTGAATTGACATTAGTCCAGGTGATGCCAGTGTCACTTATGACTCATAACTTTGGTAGAATTTACAGTTAATATGTAAAAAGTAAGAGTACAAAAAGACTATGCAGAGATGGCCAAGTAGACATCTGGAGGTTCCAATACCATTGGAACCATTGCAACATGAAGATCTGTCCTCAAGGATTGGAGTAACCAGCTTTTCTCTTGTTCCTCACCCACCAAATGACCCTACAGAATTGACCCATCCAATCACCTTTTGATACAAGTACAATCTAATCCTTTTTGGTGAAGTTTGTGGAAGTAAGGAAGTGAGCAGATACTTGATGATTCTTGACCTTGGATGCTCTATGGTTTTCAGTGACTGTCATAGACACATAATTGACAGCAACAGGATAATTTAGAGTCCCAAACTAATGCATGGTGGTACATATCAAATATTTCATATAATTGCCTCCACTGTAGCTAGCTCCAACATTGAAGCAGAGTTGGTAACAAGTGGAGTTGCAAAATAGATCATCAAAAGGACATTTGATCATACCTAGACTGAAGTAGCCTTTGCAAAGTACTCATACCTTTGTCAATTGAAGCAGGAGAGGCTGGCTGTAAGTCATCCAGTGTAAGAGTCTATGCAGAAGAGGGGTCCCTATTGGACAATGTTAATTCATTTTCAGAAGGTGAAGGTGTCCTCATTCTAAGGGCTTCCAGAACAAAGAGTTGTTTCCCCATATGTGTGAACTTCTGAAGTCAAGCTCCTTGAAGGGAGACTCCATCTACCTCCATGCCTTCCCTATTAAGGTACTCAGGAATGAGAGATCAAATCTAGAAAATCAGATGTACTCTATTGGAATGTGACAGGCTTGAATCTTGGGGCTATTGCAGCCAAAGCACAATATATAACAGAAGAATCAATGTATCCCTCAAATGGTGGCACAAATACCTCTCTTCTTACCACCTATGTATAGTCCATACATCACATCCAATGAGGGCATGAAAGTCAAGAGGCTCAAGATATCCTGCTATCTGATAGCAGAACAGGACAGACACTTTCAACTATAATGGGATATATATGAGGAATCAAACCCAGCAGAAGTGGTATGCAGACACTTACTGAACAACTGTTGATCTCAGACACTAGCTCTATCTCTGCCTTGGGGAAGTCCAAGGATTTTACAATGCCAATTATGCTGTAATGAACTCCTCATGCAATCTATAATGTCTCACCTAACTGACATTGTACCTTGTCCTTCAAGAAGGACAAAACATCCACTGGTGTAGTGATTTGCACTTCATGTTGATGAACTAGAATCAACATTGGTTGTGTCATCTGGGAGAATTGGCATGCCTCCTCTGGAGGTTGGCATGTCATCCACAACCAGCCATTGGCTTTGATCTCATCTACATATCTCTGCCAACTCATAGCATGATGCCATAGAAGATTGGCTACAGAGAATGAGATATAGTGGTGTCGAGATCTGAGGGGCAGGATATTAGAGTCTAGTTGAATGTGATTCTAGGAACACCAAAGGAATGACAACCTAAGTAAACATGTCAATATCATTTACAGAACCATTGAACAGAGTTCACTTACTATGTCTTTATTTTTCAAAAGAAGAGATTGCTGATCTTCAGAAGCAATAAGAATAGTGCCACTAAATCCCCAATGCAGCCTGGCCAGGATCCTCATAGCATCCCCTTGCCTGAAAACACACTGGACACTGGAGATTGGCACTGTATAGACTGGGAGATCAGGAACACAAGGCTATAGAGTCACCTCCCTGTGGAGGTGGTTGATTGAGATTATGGAAGCCCTTTGCTGAAGAAGAGGACCATCCTTAGGACATACAAGATTCCCTTCTTTCCAAAACTGAATGGAAAAAATCTGGTGTGATTGCTTGACCAGTGTGACATTGATCTGTGATTCAGTAAAGAGGGTAAGTTGGTTGGAATGGGGTACTTTGGTGGTTGTGATGGATAGCATAGAGCAGGTGCACTTCAAGAGACCACAATGGTATTCTTCACCATCTCATTATGTGATTCCTGCAGCTGTATCAAAAACCAAAACTTGGCATCTTGCATTTCTTGCTTCCACATCATCAAAGAGGAAAGCATATCAACTTTTCTATTCCTATGCTTTAGGTTTGTTATATAGATCAATGTACACTTTGTCAGGAGTGACAGCCAAGACTTGGCATCCCAAGTCATGGTTTCTGAAGCTCAAGGAATAAAAATGGCAACATTCTCTGAGTGAATGAAATGAACAAATAGTCTATGAAATGACCAAAGAGAAACATACTTAACAGAAACTCCACCATATAAAGATGTGATGCATGCAAATTAGACAAGATGGGATGTTGTAGCAACTCTAAAGTAGCAGGGCTAGAAGCAATAATGGATTGATGTCCTGATAATGAGCTATGAGGTGCTAAAGCACCTTAGAGTAGTGTGCATGTCTGGCTGGGTGAACTTATAAAGTGATATTTGAATGCTCTGTGTCTACATCCATATCTTCCTCCTCTCCTCTTTACCTTCAGAAATGTCAATATCCAAGAAGATTGAGGGCCCTGTCTTTCAACACTTAGTTAGGTGGTGAGCTTTAGGACCTGAAAGTTGGCAGGTGGGAAAGCTTGGACTGTCAGAGGAGAAAGGAGTATGCATTTGCAATGGACTGATTGACACACTAACTACTGCCATGGTGTCTTCAACAGCATGTATGGTGACTGAACCTCCTGGCCAGCTGGTACTGTTGCTGGCAAAAGATGTCCAGAACTGCTCATTATTAGAGTCTGGAACATATACCTCAAAGATAGCATCAAAGGTCAAAGACCACTCCACGAACACAAACCTATCACAGAATGTGCACTCTAGTGAGCTTTGAAGCTCTATAAATTTGAGACAGTTAGCAGCCCAGTCTCATACCATCTGCCATGCAGCAGCATCTTGCTGTAGCAGTCTAGACTGATCATGGCCTATAAGAATAATTAAAAGTGAGTAAAAAAGAAGCTGAGGGATGATAACTTACCCTGGGTGGATATAGGCTCAGGTGACAAAGTTCATGATTGGACTATGCACACAATTAATAACCTTGAAGCAAAAATCAATAAGAATTACTCCCCATTGACAGATAGATTGCTGCAGAGAACCTCCTGGATCTGCTAGAAGCCTTTAGCTCTATAGGATGTTAGAAGGTTGATAAAGTCAAGCCATAACTCATATTCATCATTGTTGTTTAATGCAAACAGCTGGAAGAAATGTGTCAATGTAATATGCTTCTTGGCAAGGGCATAGAGAGTGTTTAGATTATCTTCCTCATACATCAAGGACATAATGTTGAACTGCATGGTTTGTTGCAATATGACAGTGGAAGTGGATGCAAAGAACTAAAATAAAAAGTTAGACATTGGATTTTATTGTGGAACAATCAACAATCACACCTGCATTCCTCAAGCTGTTATTTTTTCAATATCTAAAAGGTGAACTTCTCTGCTCCATGATATGACATATTCAGAGTCTATAGTACAATTACAATTACATGGTACTACTAAGTGATGCACATGGTGACATGAAGATTGTGGTGGTTACAGGTGAAGAGGAAACAGCTTACATAATTTCCTCAGTGGGTAAGTATTGTGAACTGAGTTTGATTACACATGACTGGCACAATACAATATCTACATAATGTACCACTCACTTTCATCAGAACATTGAATGTTTTGGTAAGTTAAACATTGTAATTGTGTGCCTTGTGTTTAGTTCTGTTAGATCCGGTTCTTCTGGATGAGTCCAACGAAGTCCAGAGGTGCGCAAGCGCAAAGGTCAGAGGTTGGGGTTGGAGGTGTACTGGAGGTACGATGGAAGGTCAGAGGTAGACGGAGGGATGGGGTCATTGGCGCAGGACTTATGTGTCGTGCCCCTGCCAGTTCTTTAAGGACCTCATATTTCAGAGGAGAACGAGAGTAAAGGTTGAGAGTGACTCGAAGGAAGTGATTAAGTTGATATTCAAACTGAGGTACTAAAGACAAAGTATGGAGGTTTATATATGGAGGACTCAGGTCTGAATGACTAACTACATGGAGGTCGGAAGTAAATATCCCCGTGCTGTGACAGAGGTAAGTATGCCCAGAGCTGTGCTACTAAGCAAGACACAGATTTGAAGCTTGTTAGCAATGATGAATGTCATACGAAATGAATAATAGGAATAGAGTGAACATCGGAGGAAAGTGGAGAACAAGTCTGGAAAACGAGAAAGGAGAAAAGGTCGGAATATGGTCGGAGTTGATTCAGAAGTCCAGAGTTGGACTTAACGAAAATCTGGGATATCACAGTATCCCCCTCTTAGGCCTGAACCCCTAAAGGCCATAGAGTGATGATGTGACGAGAGTGGGGGTTTGCTTTGGTGTCCGGATTGTGGACATACAGAGTTTGAAGCGTTGGAGTCTGAATTGTTTAGCGACATGGTATAAATCTAGGCTTTCCCCTTAACTTCTTCCTTAACCATGTCCGACATCACTGATATCAAAAATTGGTCTGATGCGCGCCTTGCAGAAGACGCGAATGACGATGATGACGACTGGGACACCAAGGTGAAGGAGCGTCGGAAGGTGAAGGAGGTGCGGAGGAAGGCAGAGGAGGAAGCAAGAAAGAAGGCGGAGGAGGAGAGAGCAAGGCAGGCAGCTGAGGAAGAGAGGCAGCGCAAAGTGGCGGAGGACGAGAGGAGATGCAAGGAGGCCGAAGAATCGGCCAAAAAACAAGTAAGTGATGTTAAATCACAGTTGGTTGGGGCTGACTGGAGCAGGCTGTGGAAGTAACGGCGCAACAGTGCACCAACAAAGGCAAGGGGTGGGCAGCACTGGACTGTGTCCGGTGTGTCAAGAACAATCTTGTGTGCGAGCCACGAGAAGAACCCAAGGCGACGTCCTGCAAGGGATGTTACGCAGTCAAGGCGTGGTGTGAGCAACTGGGAGAAGAAAAACCCATCCGGCACAGGAAGCAGGGTGACAACGAAATCGAAGAAGTTGTGCCACCGCCAAAGAAGCAGTGGTCGGAGGAGGCGGGTCCGAACCAGAGTAGCGATGGCATGGCGGAGTTGGTGGAGGTGGGTTGTGGCATCGCAAAGGTGCTCATGGAGATATGGGACAAGATGCGGACGATGAACCGCTGCGTTGCCTGCCATAATTGTCTGATGACGATGATGGCATACGCCAAGGAGGAGCAGGTGTGGAACGTGCGGGGTGGATTGGAGGACGACATGAGTGTGTCGGACGAGACAGATGTAAGGGAAGAAGTGATGAAATGAATCATCGCGGAGGTGGCGGAGGAGATGGATGAGATGGAGGAAAAGGTGAAGGAAGTGGAGGAAACGGAGGAAACGGAGGAGACTGAGAGTGACGCAGAAGTTGAAGCAGAGATAGCAGTGTAATATAGTGGTCTTGTTTGTCGCCCTGCCCTAATAATCATTTGTATGAAATGTTCCTTCTTGCTAATTGTGAGGTCTGGGTTTGTCTGGATACCAGAGATGGTAATCTGTGACTAATTCCGACGTGTGATCTAGTTTGGTAGCTAGTAACCATGAAGTTTCTTCGTCAGTACCCTCGTATCCCAAGCAACGTATGAGATAGAGCAATTTGCAATTCTTGCACCTTCGATCAATTTTCGAGTCGAGGATCTCGGAGATCTCAAACTCTGGTTCTCCGTCGACTTTGACCGGAGGTGCTGGAGGTTGTATGCAGTTTGGGATGATGTTGGGTACTGAAGGTTCTAGCTGTGAGACATGAAATACCGGATGTATGGATTTCATGGAATTGGGAAGACAGAGCATGAGGGAATGGGTACCAGCTTTAGCGATGACTTCATATGGCCCTAAGTTCTTTTCTGATAGTTTCTTGGATGGCCTAGTCAACCTAAAGTACTTAGCCTTGATGAACACCTGATCTCTGGGCTGAAAGTCCAGAGCCGGAGTTCGCTTGGCATCTGCAGGTCCTTGGTAACATTTTTGAGTGTGGTCCATTTCCTCACGTAGGAATTGGTGTAGAGAGTCAAGGTCGACTGAGTATTTAAGTGCATGAGCAGAAGCGAGGTCACATTCTGGGTGTACGGAGATATTCGGATGGTAGCCCTTGTTCGCGAAGAACAGAGAAACACTGGTGGTGGCACTAGGAGCATTATTGTATGCAAACTCTGCGAGAGACAGGAGTTCAGACCAGTTATCCTGTTGGTAGTTGCAATAGATGTGCAGGTATTGTTCTAGCATCTGATTCATATGCTCCATTTGGCCGTCACCTTCTGGATGATATCCAGAGGTAAAATGTAACTGGATGTCGAGGGCCTTTTCTAATGATCTAAAGAAGTGCGACATGAACTCAGAACCTCGATCAGAGGTAATGTGGGAGGGAACGCCATGCTTTGAGAAGACATTCATCAAAAACAACTTAGCTAACTCTGGAGAAGTTATGGTGTCCGTCATTGGAATGAATATGCATTGCTTGGAGAGGCGGTCAACGACGACGAGGATGGCAGAGTAACCAGATGAGGCCGGAAGCTGTTCGATGAAGTCCATTGAGATGGAGTTCCACAGGCATTCAGGGATTGGGAGTTGTTTGAGAAGACCATATGGTTTGTGTCTAGAAACTTTAGCACGCGCACAGGAGGTACAGGAGGACACGTATTCCTTAATGAATGTCCTAATTCCTGGCCAAGTGTATTTGCGGCAAATAAGCTCCAAAGTATAGTTTTGTCTGAAATGTCTAGAAAGTGGATGATCATGCTTAAACCAGAGGACACAAAGTTGAAGATCATTGGCATCAGGCACGTAGATGTGATTATCTAGACATAAGAAGCCTTCAGCGTCAATAGACCAATGAGAGTCAGGTGTCGAAGGGGTGGACATATGTACAGAGGCCACTGGATCTGAGGGGAGAGTGGAGAGAATGTCATTGTGGAGGTTTTCAATATCAAAGACAGAGCTAGCTCGGAGCACTGGAGCTGCTAGGTAAGTGGCTCGTAGGGACACAGCAAGTTGCTCCTGGGTGAATACTGGGTGGAAGTTGTGCAGATTGACGCGAGCGTAGTCCTTATCCCCCTCTTTGGGGTAGACGTCCCAGCGTCTAGTGAGGGAATCATGTTTCATGCCAAGGCAACCAGGGCGAAAGTGGATGACCATATTGAATCCAGAGAGGAACTCCGACCACCGGGCCTGCCGGCGAATCAGGAGCTTGGTCGTAGCGAAGTATTTGAGGTTCTTGTGGTTGGTGACGATGTCGACTGGAAGTGCAGAACCTTCAAGACAGTGTTGCCAAGCCTTGAAAGACTCATGAATGGCGAGTAACTCCTTATCATGAGTGTCATAATTGAGCTCAGGAGCTGACAGCGTCCTAGAGTAGTAAGCGACTGGCCGAATTTCCTCGTCCGAGCATTGGAGAGAAAAGATTCCAGCTATAGCATAGTCAGAAGTGTTGGTTTCTACAATCATAGGGGTGTCAGGCATCCTTGAGTTTCTGGAATGTGGATTGACAATCATCAGAGAACGACCATAAGACAGCTTTGCAAGTAAGGTGGGTCAAAGGAGTGACTATGATAGAGTAGTTGTCAATAAAATGATGGTAGAAGTTGGCAAGGCCTAAGAAAGACTGTATATCTTTGACTTTATAAGGTTCGGGCCAATCCTGTATGGCTTGGACTTTCTTGGCAGACATGGTAAGTCCGGCCGGAGATAAACAGTATCCGAGGTACTCGGTAGAGTCAGTGTGAAACTCACACTTCTCAGGTTTCATGTAGAGATTATGTTTACGGAGTTGTCGAAGGACTTCCTGGACATGCTCCTTGTGAGCAAACTTGTCTGCAGAGAATATCAGGATGTCGTCCAGGTAGACAATCATGTAGACATTGAGTAGATCTGCAAAGATTGTATTCACAAACCACTGGAAAGCAGCGGGGGCATTCATGAGACCAAAGGGCATTACCAGCCACTCATACGAGCCATAATGCATGCAGAAAGAAGTTTTCCATTCATCGCCTTCAGTGATGCGGACCAGATGGTACGCATGCCGGAGGTTGATTTTGGTATAGATCTTAGCGTTGCTTGGAGCGTCTAGGAGATCAGAGATGCATGGAAGCGGGTAGCAGTCTTTCTTCGTGATCTTGTTTAGTCCTCAAAAGTCAATGCAGAGGTGGAGTGAACTGTCCTTCTTGCGGACAAACAGGACCGGAGTGGCATGAGCAGAGGAAGAGGGACGGACGAATCTGTTAGCAAGGTTTTTGTTGAGGAATGTACGAAGTGCCTCAAGCTCTGTGGAAGAAAGGGAGTAGAGAGTGCCAAGGGGAGGAGAGGTGCCATTTTCCAAATCGATCTTTAGATCATGTTCGTGATGAGGAGGTAGTGTGGATGCTTTGCTCTTGCTGAAAACATCAGCGAACTCGTGGTAGTCCAGAGGTATACCGGAGAGATCTACCAGATCATCGGAAGTGGCGGAGGAACGAAGGTTACTCTCTTTGGAGCGGATTTGGAGACTGAATTCGATAGAGCCTTCCAGGCGACAAGCTAGCGCAAATGCAGGTGCACTAACAAACGCGATAGGAGGGGCTTTGTGATCATGGAAATGTGGCAGATCAGAGCTCAGAGGTGCTGGCATGGCTTGCACAGGTGAACAGAATGAGATACTGCTTGTAACCCAATCAATCAATGGATTGTGGTGGGTGAGCCAGTTGTGTCCTAGAACAAGAGAACAGAAGCCATCAAGTGGGGTGACATATAATGTCGTCGGAGTGATATTGCCAGTTTTGAAACAGATAGAGATGTCGAGAGCTTGGGTGATGGTTGAATTCGTAGTACCGTCGAAAAGGCGGAGTTGTAGTGGAGGTATGGAATAGGTTGGAAGTCCATGGTTATTAACAAAAGTCGTATCTATAAAACAATCAGAGGATCCAGAATCTACGAGCACTGAAAACGAAGGGATATCATAGGCAACTAAAGAGACAGTGGGTATGAGGGATTTGGGATCAGAGAGAGCAGACGCATTGAGTTGAATCTCCTTTAGTGTGCGGTTGTTGTCAATGCAACCTCCAGACCATGTGGAGCTGTGGAGGTTGTGGACTATTTTTCTGACTTCTTAGAGTCGACCGGTTTGTCTTCCGGGGTTGTGATGGTGGTAACCACATGAGCCTTGGAAGCCTTCGAAGAAGACTTCTTGCAGTTCTTTGCCATATGACCAGCGAGGCCACAGAACATGCAGAGCTTCTTGTTAAAGCGACGTTGGCATTTGGCGGCAGTGAGTTTGCCGTCTGTGCTGAGTTTTGATGAGAGGTCGGGTTTGGGGGCAGAGGTACTGGTGGACTTGCCCTTAGACTCGGAAGAGTCCTTGGACTTGCCACCGGAATTGTTTGAAGTGGATGATGTGGTGGAAGTGGAAGCAGAGGAACAGGAGGATGAGTTGTTGAGGGTTGAACCAGAGGCTTTAGAAGCGCAGTTAACTTCTTCTTTGTGCTCCCAATATCTTTGGTCGATTTGTTGTGTGAGAGTGCGCATTGTGTAGATGGTATCAGGCTTGCCCTGATGCATGATCTCATCCATGATGTGATCTGGAAGTCCATTGTAGAAGCTCCGGCAGAGTGCACCAGAACCCCACTTGCGGACTTGGTTCGCGGGTCAATTCCACTCAATGATGTATTTGCTGATGCGCTGGTTATGCATGTGCAGTTGCTCGAGCTGAGCCTCTGCTTCAGCAATGGGGTTGTGGGGGCCAAAGTTGGCCTGAAGCTCGTAGAGGAACAACTGCCAGTTGTCCATCCAGAGCGGGCGATGCTCCAGAGCTACGTCTCTGAGCAGGTCTGGCTCGAAGTAGTCCAGGGCCATGCCCTTGAGGTAGGATTGGGTGAACACTACTTTGTTATGATCTGTCCTAAAAGAACGGGGGTTCGCTTGAAAGTTCAGTTCACATTGAACGGCGAATGAACGAAGTTTCTTTGGATCAGATCTGTCGAAAGTGTCTGGTTCATGGACTTTGGTTTTGGACTTGGAGGAGCCTCTTCCATGATAGAGGGCTTGGCAAGTCATGTCGCGGATGGCATCGACGAGATTGTTTATGGGGTTGTTGTTGTCGATGAACAGGTCATCATCGTCGTGATTGGAGGGGTCAGGGGAGTTATCAGGATCACTGTCATCATCACCATCCCCGCCTCTTGCTCCATGCCCTACTGGGTTCTCTGGACATTCACTATGAAGGTCTTCATCATCCGGAGGTGGTTTGCAGAAGCGGGAGGGAAGCAGAGTAAGCGGAGAAGTCGAAACACCTTGCAATTCTGAGATTGAGGGCATGGTGTGTGCGGTGAGACTGATGAACTCACCGGGAATTGTTTGGTGACTGCCAAAGGCAGTCTGGAGCAGATTGTTGTGAGTTGTGCGGGGAGCACGAGTACGGGTAGCACAAGTGCGGCTAGTCATAGTTGGGAATGTTAACAAGTTTTAGTTCAAATATACTGTTAGATCTGGTTCTTCCAGACAAGTCCAACGAAGTCTGGAGGTGCACGAGCGCAAAGGTCAGAGGTTGGGGTCGGAGGTGTACCAGAGGTACGATGAAAGGTCGGAGGTAGATGGAGGAATGAGGTTGTCAGTGCAGGACTTATGTGTTGCGCCCTTGCCAGTTCCCTAAGGACCTTGTATTTTCGAGGAGAACGAGAGTAAAGGTTGAGAGTGACTCGAAGGAAGTGATTAAGTTGATATTCGAACTGAGGTACTAAAGACAAAGTACAGAGGTTTATATATGGAGGACTCAGGTCTGAATGACTA